>JABASD010000075.1:0-132240 GCA_019776165.1 Pogonognathellus flavescens | reverse complement strand
TAACTTCGTTACTTAATAACTTCGTTACTTAATAAAGTAACTTCGTTACTTAATAAATGTGAATTGAATATTCACAATATACGTAAACCCCAGCGCTGACAATATTTATATCAATTAATATTTCAGTCCGTGTAAAAAACGTGTTTGTGAAACTTTTCACTATCTGCTTAAGCTGTAAACGAAGAAAAATTGTTACTTTTAGTGTCATTAATTATAGCATTTGGAAAGCTTATGTAGAATTACCACAGTAATTTAAAATGTCTTTGTTACAAAGCGTGTTTTTTGTCTTGGCTTTCATTAATCAGTTTTTGACTCTATTACTTGTACACACACAGTCACTTTTCTTATTAATATGCGTTCCATTGAATTGACAGAATCAATAATCGCTGTAATAATCAGAACTGCAACATGCATAAGTACGGCCATAACTTATGAGAGAAATCAAGCGTGGAAAAATATATAGGGTCGTGTTAGAAAGTCAAGACGTTGCATTGTTAGGACATTGCGTATCACAATTGAAATCCACCAACTGGCTTTCCCTTGTAAATGTGGCCTAACGAGAACATAAGTAACCCAACGCAAACTATGCGGGGCATGTAGGGAAAACGGGGTCTGGTGCTGATGTGATGGTAAAATATAAATCCTTTAGTAATAATGCAGAAAATGAAAGACGATTTTTCAACTGACAATGTGTCCCATGAGAACCAATCTATTCTGTAGTTCCATTACTTTACACTCATTAGAGGAAACCGTATTTCTGCAAAGAACATTACATTATACACGTATAAATATGTATGTACGTAAAACAGTTCTTGTGTGTTCCAATGAAAACGACAGATTTGGATTCAACAACGAACATATATTAACTATAATGCCATGTCTAGTATAAGAAGTGCCCTTATGTGTGCTCATGTCGACATTTCAAAGGCAAAGCTCAACATTTCCATTAACCCCACACACAGAAATGTTGCATCTCTTCTTTCTTCCAAAATTCCCCTCTACCTTTCGTGTCCTTACACTAATCATTATTCTCTGTCGTTATGTAGTGTAATATCCATATTTGACGCCGCGGTTGTTTCACCCTTTCCTACTTCATCCTTTGTGCCGTAATGACATAAGAATAAATTGTGCGTAATTGTTGCTACGATAAATGAACGAATGCTAATATTAACGATGCACAATAATTTGCGATATACAGATTGAATTGTATAGTTCGATAGATATTATGGGGTTTGAGACATGGATGCTATGTAAACATAGCCTTGACCTTCTCATCGACATTGATTTATATTCAGTAATGCACCACGATCGATTTTATGTTCTGTCTATTTAACTTTAATGGAAACATTTCCTGGTGAAACTATTCACCATAAAATAACCTGTGTATCAGCATGCACCACACTCATGAATGACTATTATGGAATGCTAAATTGATACATTTTTATTTAATTTTATTTAATTTTTCATGCAATGGGGAATTATTTTATGGCGATTGAATCAATATGACTTTTTTCTAAATTCCACGATGTGTGTAGTATTACTCAAAGAAAGTTTAAACAACAGGTACTTAAATGATTTGTAATATTTGACTGTGTATGCATTTAGAAAAAGCATTTGAAAGTAAATGCTGACAATTCGGAATTAAAATGAGATTGAAAATAGCTATTAGTAAGCTGTTTGGCTGGGCTTCCCATTTTGTAAGTGCTTATGTTGGCAGCATGCATAAATGCATGAATCTCACATGAAAGTAGGACATTAGCTACTAATAAGTGGAGAGTGTTCCAGGTTTTGATACAAGGCAATAAGGTTAACTATCTCTCCCTGACGGCTTTCTTCCAGTAAAAACATTCGGCATAACATAACGGGGGGTAAGTGTGGCACTTGTGAAAAGTTTCTTGTAAGTTGTTCACGATGAGCACCTAATTATAGAGCCAGTCTCATGGTTTCCTTCACTTAACTTTGCCACTTGAATTTTCTACTTGTTCTATCCCGCTATTTGAAAGAATTATAAGTGAGAGATAAGACATTTCTGGAGATTCTCTCGGTAATAACTGCGAGCAACTGCACCAGTTCAAATTTCAACGACTTTGCATTACAATATCTCTGTCTTCTTCACAACATCATTACACTGCAACACTGTATATAACATTCTTGAACTTCTCACTACAGTCATTATAAATTCCGGATAAGGGCAAGGCTGTCATTATGTGCATGGGGTTAACAGTAATTTGTAGCCTTTCCGTGTGCAATGCTTTTGATACCATTGCATCATTTTATATGCACAAGTCTGTCTCTGATTTTAGTTCATGTACGATTTATGCCCAGGAATGTAGATTTAATGCAGGAGAGATCTGTGCAAGAGATTGTGTTCACGTATTATCGGCATCGTATAATCAGGATGCATGGGAATGTTTACAATGCAGTCTTCTTAGTTAGAATGTATGCGTATTACAAGACATTTGCTAAAGGCAAAGAAAGAGCAACGTTTTTCTTCACTTTTTTTGAGTGGTGTGAAAAGTTAATAAGAAATCTGATAGAGCCACTTTAACAAGAAGTGCTTCGGCAAGCACAACAAATGTTTCCAGTTAGTTACATTATTTTCGAAGCGTTTTGCCAAAAATGAGGCTCTGCCTGTAACATGTCTTCATTTTAACGCAAAATTCAATAGGCAAACAGGTTTTGCGCTATAAAGTGTGCTAGTAGCACTTACATGAACTCCCAACCAACACCATTCTGAATGTGTATTGCGTAGTAACAACAAATAGTACTTTTTTCATACTTTGCTTTCAATACAGTCACTCATTGTCAATCGCATGAACTCAATTTACGGCTACGGCTCAGTTTATTACATGTATCATGTGCTCATTCAAAAACAAAGTGACAAAACAGTGGACGAGTACGGCGTGCAGAGAAGGCTCGGGACCACAAAGTGAATACCGTAACTCGCAAACTATTGTCAAGTAACAGCTATAGAAGAATGTAGACAGTAGGCCAGTAAATGTTTTGAATTAAGGTTTCTTTGTATACTTTATACTTTTATCACGCACCAAATGAAAGTTTACCACGGCTTCACAAAGTTTCACGAGTTTTTTCATGTTCTACAAACATTTCATAAGACCAAGTCCGAAATGCGATTTTTGTTCGTAAATACAAAAATTTCATTGCAGCAACTTGTGAATGAATAAACCTACATACACATTTTTTTGCTATAATGTCAAGTTGTATTTTCATTTCAATTTGTTTTCATTTAATGTTTGTGTCCTACAAAATACCAACATACATTACTATGAAAATAATATATATTTACTTTTATCATTATATTAGTCCTGCGTCATTTCTTATGTATACGTCGTAATTTTAAAAATTATATATAAAATTTATCTTGCATAATGTTTTGCACTGATCGATAGCATCTGCACATACAGAGAGTGCAGTATAAGGGAAAACGAGTACTGTACCGTGTTATTATAGTGGAGGAAAAATCTAGGTTTAACGACAGGCAAACTCTGCAAAAGAATTCAAAACATTTATCTGTATACTTGAGAAAGGTCTAAGAGCTGTACACAATACACAGAGATAGATCAAAGAAGAAACTTGATGAGTAGAGAGACCCGAGTAAGTAACTTAGCTTCTTTTGCTTTTTGGAATAACTATATACTTAGTACCTACGTATATATTAACTTTTTTGTACAGAAATTGTAATTGGTTCGCGTTGTACAAAGGGAAAGACAAGACGAAGCTAAACAGCTCAACGCACATTAGTCGATTCGTCTACATTTTCCTACTGCCGTCATAGACACAAGGAAAAGCTTGAGGAGAGCAAGAAAGAGCCACGTACAAGTACACAGCAATACATAGAGAGATTCTCATTTTCTTATGGCAAACTTAACTGTGGCATTATATATAAAACTATAGAAGTTGTAGTAGTAGTAGTAGTAATAGTAGTAGTAGTAGTAGTAGTAGTTGTAGTAGTAGTAGTAGTAGTAGTTGTACTACATAGGCCCTAGTGTTTTTTACTCTTTACTTTGGAACGTCAAGACCAGAGAGGTTCGCAATAGAGCGAAGTCGTCGTTCAAGTTCACCATGCCATGGAATGTCTATAAATGCCCTGCTGTTATTTCAATGGGAAAGCGTCCATTTACTTTCAGTGAATTTTGCACGTGGTACATGTACATGACATTTTATCTTGCAGTTGATGTGGGTGCAAATACGAAGCAAATACGGATGAAAGGAGATACAAAATTTGTATAGTGTGTGTGTGTCTGAGTCTCTTACGAAGTGCATGCTTTTATATTATGGACTTTATATCGACAGTGTAAAACAAATAGGTATATTTGAGGTGATCAGTGTGTAAGTGTTAGGTTTTGTGTCTAGAAGTTAACTCTTTTAACAATAAGCACCCGGAGACAATAACTGTGCAAAGAAAACGAAGAGCATCGATTCGAAATGGAATTTGACTTCCTTTAAGAGTTTCATTTAACGCTGAAATGGAACACAGAGAAGCGTTCTTCCTTTGCACACCTATTTCCTAGTTCTCTTTGTCTGAAACCTTTCTAATCAGCGATAAACTTTTCTCTCAATCAATTCTTTGTGCAGTTATCACACATGAACAGAGGTATACCGTCAGTAGTGATACAAAGCATACGTAAAAGGACTAACTGGCATGGCTATAACTGGAAGTGGTGTGGCTGCTATGAGCTTAACGGGGACACGCGTATTGGTTGCTGATAAAGAACTTAATTAAGTGGAAACTCGACAGACGCCTAGTTTCACTATAACTGTCACATGCATCTCCAACTGCTACAAAGGCAGGTATGCATCCACACAGGAGAAAGGGAATGCAAAGAATGCAACTTAAGTCTGATAAGACTTATAATGTAATTTGCGTCATGTGTCTATAACAAACTTTCAAACTTACTAAAAAAAGTCTGTCAGAGTAGTCTCCAGATGAGTTCCGTTTCACACTAATTGTGAACTTACTCCGTATCGGAGTCCACAGACTAGTCCACGGACTAACATCAAGAATCAGCACTGGTAAATACTCAAGCTCAATATGGAAGTTACTGATATAGATAATTTTTAGTGCGATACTTCTACTTCAAATTCTGAAATATCTGTACATTGCAAATGTATCAAAAAATAATATCGATTCAAAAATGTGAAGTTCATTTCTTAAACTGTTAAAGTTGAAATTCAACTATTTCTAATAATACATAATATTTATATGTAGCATAATTTAACATTTTCCCGATTGTGAGTGAGTCAGCTTATTCTTTATTTCATCCTGCAACTTATGTGCACATGACATGACAGCTTGATGTGAATTTCTCAGAAAAATGTAATATGCACCTTGCATGAAATTAGAACTTGGTTATAGTGTTGATGAAGTATTATAGAATAAAGATGGAAATACTGCTGAAGAGACAAGGATCCTTATCGTGCAAATACGTATTACTAATTCAGTGAGAATTTTTGATATAGGATCCAGTTGAGTTTGAAAGGTAAAATAAGATCCGGATTGCTTAGGTTAACAGTCAGAATTTTTATTAATATCTAACATGCCTACATCAGTCTTAAATGGTAGGAGGGAACTATAGAAAGATAGATACAATTTCATTATTATATGAGACACACGAAGGTGGGTTGGAAGGAAAAATGTAACTTCATGCGTGCACTAAACTCTATGTATCGTGTACTATGACAAGAATCTAGCCAGTAATAACATGACTAATATATCAGAAGCTCAGTAAGAAAAATGTGTAGGTGTTATAAGATAAGTTCCATATAATATTTTGAAAGAGAAAATGAGTAGTGGAAGGAAGCATTGGACTGTGTGTGTGTGTGCTTTGACAGGATAATGTACTCGTGTCGAGAAAGTGCATGTCTCAACTAATTCGAATCATCACAGGAAGCTCCACAACTCATTTCTTCACAGACCATGCGTTCCTTACTTTATAAATAATGAATTATGAAAGGCAGTATAACGGGAATAGGGATACTGACTGGCACAGCATACAGAAATAATAATACGTACTTGAGACGGAAGGAAAGAGGGAAAGGTGAAATTCAACCTTTTTGGCTTGGTTGAACTTTGTCGCTACTTACTCCAAAGGCCAAATGAAAGTTACCCGCTTACATAACTCGCTATCATCATTTGTCTCATCTTCCTTCGTACACTTCAATATCCGACTCACTCCGGCTTACAACTCAAACACCTTGCATGTGCTTATACTCAAAAGACACTCACACTCGGGCAAACTACAGATACTCTCTGAATGTGTCTGTAGGTAGCTTAAGAAAATTTAAATATATCTCAACTTTCTTGCCGCTGTTCGTGCTTTCTAAATCATCGTCATCATTTGCATCCTTCCCCTGTGTTCCCTACTTAAACCTTGTCCCAGCTACTATTTATGCAAAGAACTATCTATTCCGTATCAAATGGGAATTAGATCCGTACAGAAAACTTGCAGTGCCACTACCAAGAAGAGTAGCAGGAGTAGCCTCAGTACTTATAATAGTAGGAGTGCATATAGTAGCTTGCGAACAATTTTAAATGCAAAACTTTCTCATTTTATCAACAAAGACCAAAAATTTTGTGCGTGACTTAACTTCTCATCAAGAAACTCAAAACAAACAAAGAATTTCAATATAAAACAACACAGGCACAAAGTACGAACAAATCAAATACTACATAATAGTGCTCACCCGATATACATTATAATCAGTATTTACATACGTGCAAAGAGAAGCAGCTAGTGAAAGAGAGAGAGAGAGAGACAGAGAAAAAGAAAGTAAATGTGATTGGGGAACGGTAGACGAAATGAGGTGATCCTGAAGTAAACTTCCTATACAAAATTTCAATCAACCTCAACTCAACCAAATAACGGCATTATCGATTGAAGCATGGGAAATATTATTTCTTGAAGAAGCATGTTAACAATGAAATGAAAAGGTAGAAATATGTACAGTAAAGAAGACGCTCACTCACGATTCAATGCAACGCACGACAAAATAAAAAATGCCTCAGGTTGGGCAAAATACTTTGCTGCAAAGATCAAAGTATTTTTTAACAAAGACAACGAAGCAACAAAAACGGCGTGTTATGAATGCACCAACTACTTGTATGTGCTAAACCCACGTCCACGCATCCACGTGTATTACAACATATCTCTCTGCAATATTTTATCCCATCACTTTACTTCACCACCTTTTCCCTATACGAGTTTCTACATTATCGACTTGTGTACTTTTAATCGTCTCAGTCTCAGGGTACTAGGACTGCTATAATATATATTATACCTTCATACCTCTAGACTTACACGAGGCTATATAGTGCATGACCTTACAGTACCTAATGCTTCTCCATTAAGTATATTAAAAGTACGTTGTACCATATTATAAGATACAACACATTTTTACAAAATCGCCAAAGAAACTCGTGTTTCAATACAAACTACAATCCCGGTCTTTGTTAAAAAGTCGTCAGTTCCTACAATTCCTTCAAGTCGACTCACATGAGGCTTTGAGCTCGAGCGAAGAATTTATTTTTATTCTATGCACAAAGAAATTCTAAGGAACCCCATTTCAATGCTATTCAGGGAATTACAATTGTACGCTCATGAAACGTTTGAAAAAAACCTTTTGTAGATAAATAATAATAAGAAATAATCCGAGGATATTGACATTGATACGGCACCACTATTACAATTCGGCAAAAGGTGAATCTGTAGCTTCATTCTCCAGCTATATTTTATTATTCTTCTTACTTACATAAGGTACTATGTAATATTGCCTGTCTCACAAACAGCTAGAGTTATAGTATATAACAGTCGTCTTATATAAAAATTACATTACGTCCTTGAATACCTACCTGGAAAAATATTAGCAGTAGCTTTATCACAAGAGTAAACTTGTGTGGGTGTACTACATCATGTTTAAAAAGTCATTCAGACTATGCTCGTTCATAATTCAAAATCGGGGAATTGGATACACAGCGTTTGTAGTAGAAGTAGACGCTACCCCCATAATTTTTATTTATTCGTTGTACTAATCGACTGCTGGAAGGCATGGTGAAGAAACTGTTGGAAATTATCACTGGAAATATTCAGGCACTCTAAGTACCTGTGTATAAAATAGACATGTATAATATTTAACGAATTTTTAACAACGCAAAAATGTAATTTAAAATTGTGCTGTGCAAATGAAAGAATGCTGTAATTCACGTTGGAGTAACTGCATGAGCGGAAACACGGAAAGTCGATTTAGCCTTTAATGCACATGTAACATTTGTAGTCATTCTTAGTTCCGACACGAAATCCGTAATGCCACAGTTTTTCACAAATTATGACGACACTTCTCTTTCATAAAATATTATAATGATAGAGTTATTAGACGGCTGAAAGTCATATATCAGCCATCAGTTTATTACCCTTGTTTCCACATGATATATATACCCTGGTAGCACTCTTTCTCTTTCCTTAGCACAACTATTTCCGATGTAATAACCTATGTCATTATACATCTAATCTTTATGGTATACTTTTACTTAATACGACTGGATGAGTAGGGGTTTCCTTCCTTTCCTCATAAATCATTAAAAGTACATTGAAAAAATAGTGTATTAGCTATTCTGGTATAAATGGCTTTGCTCAATGTTTTAATACATGAATTGTATGCACTGTACATTTGCCTTTGCAACTACATGCAAATATATATATATATACGTTTATGTAATAAATGCAATCTATAATGATATTACTATCCTCGCTTGATGGATCAGTCACCAGTCGGAGTCTCCTCACTCAGAGTCGTCTCAGACTACGCACTGGTGACTTGGCTTTATTGTTGCACACAGAAAACCAAGCCTTGACTATCTGTATCTTAAATAAATGGTCGCCCCATCTCATCCCATTTAGAATTGCCATTGCAGTTATTACAAAGAGTTTGCATGTATGTCCCACACAATTGAGACATCAGATATCTCCTATCTACACAACCACATACACGTGTGGTATAAATAAAAATATCTGTACAGCGTCTGCACAGGACATAAAGTGTTATTAGGCAGTATTTGTATTGGGACATCCCTGCCAGTATTTAAGAGACATTTTTAGGTCTTCCATTCCCCCACAATTTCCTTTGCATTGTACATTTAGTTAAATAGGCATCCTCTACTGCTTCCATATATTGCCCAGTATGTGCTGTGCGTTACGTTACGTTACGTAACTTTATATGATCCATGCAAGCTACTTTCTTGTACTCCTCTACAACTACTACTCAACCAAGCCAAGACACAATGTACGAAATTTGAGAAGGGTATGAAGAAAAAGTCATAGAGCTGAATAATGTTATTCCAGGATTTTGGATGGTATTAGAGTAGATAGTGATAGCACATACACATACTCTCACACACACAGAGAGAGAGAGAGAGAGAGAGAGAGAGAGAGAGAGAGAGAGAAAAGAGGAAGTAAGTAAAGGGAGAAGAGAGTTGAAATTGGTAGAATGAAATAGGCCCAGCCAGGTAGTTCACTCAGGGAATAATGGAAAGCGGAATAAAGAGCAGATGAACGAGTAGAGCACAGAGATTCTTTCTCCCTCAGTCTCTCCATCCAGTCATCTCCTCAAGTCAAGTCAACGGAGAAACCGAGGGAAGGTTAGCAAAAATATCTTCACGACTTCGTATATTACTGACGTCGTATTCCTATTCCTATCGTTGTTCCTGGAGTGTAATAGGAGAGTGGTGGTAGATAGGTACGATACGACGATGGGATGTAGTCATGAGAGAGAGGCAAGGCACAAGGCAGCTAACCCATTCAACATATGCTAGTAATAAAAGTAGAATGGAAATTCCTTTCTTTTTTCCGTGAGTCCGTGAAAATACATTTTACATGAAGGCATGAAACAAATTTCATGAAGGCACATTCACCGCTGCAATGCATGTGTAAAATTGCACCAATATATTTGTAACGATGACATATTCTCGTTTTCGTATATAACGGGAAGGAGAGTAGTCATATATTTGTAGGCGTAGTGTGTGTGTCTGTGTGTGGTGATGGAGGAAACGACTACTACTCCTCTTCTTCTTCTTCTTCTCCCAGGACCATATGCAATATTAGTTATATATTGTGAAGCTATACAACCAAGGCACTTCACCTACACATCGGTAGCTATATACACAGGAAAAAGACTGTGGAGTACTAAAATCAGTATTATAGTATTCTTAATATTATTATTGGTGTGCTTCCATGTACATAATACTTTCTTTGAAAGGAGCTCTCATATTCCTTCTCAACTCAACTCAGGCTACATTACGTGTATACTTGACTCTTTTTGAAACTGTATTCTCGGCCGACAAATTACAGCCTTATTTATTGATAATAAAGTAACATAATTCTACACTGCACGAATCCACTCTGGGTTTATCATTAGATAGCCTTGTTCTCATCTCAGATAACACATCATTATGGTAACACTAAACCGACACAAGGCACTGATGCAAAATTACAAGCAAAAAACGATTCACTAGTACTGCTACTACGGCTAGTAAATAACTTTATAGTTTTGTGTAAACAGGAGGACCAACATTTTACTGCGTACAGAGCAAATCGGAATAAACTTATGCTTTCGTATAAATATGTAACAAGTATGTATCTAAGCTTATAAATATGTACAAGCAATACATATTTATAAGCACAGATTTCCACAATGATGAAATAGCAAAACGCAATAATGAAAATACCTACTGAATTTATTATGAAAAGACGCCATGGAATCTTCCGAAAAATTCTAGTGCAATGTACTCACAAAGTAGAAAAAGGATGTTTGAATAGTATACTAGATGCGATAAAAAATTTCTAAAACGAGTATATATGCGTGAAATATAGAAAATTGTAACAACCTACCTAACGCGAGCAAATATAACGAAACGTGAGTAAATAACATAAAATAGTAAAGAAAGCGCTTTAAAAAATTTACAAACCTAAATTTGAAAAAAGTAGAAAAGTTAATTTGAAACATTAAAGAATAAGTTGTTTGCTCGTTGTCATTTCGCATTGTAGTGCAGACTTTTTGGATTGGGATAGTTGAGAAGTTTGTCAATTCCTTAACATGTCAAAATATTGACTATTTATGTGATAAATTAAGTTGAATCAGTTGAAAAATATGATTGTCGTAAACAAGAAAAGTTTACCTTGGGAAAATGAATGGAGGAGCTGTGGTAAAACCAATATTGAATTAGTTAAAGCTGGGAACTGCAAACATAAAAGAGTTTAATTGGCGAGCAAGTTTGTGAATAACAAAGCTAATATTCAGTTGCTAAGAAAAGTTGATGTATTATCAGTCAGAACGCATATGAAAAAGTTTCACGAGTGTATTGTCGAGTGACAAAGAAGAGGTAATAAATAATAGCTGCTTCAATCCATCAGTGGAGTAAAAGAAGGTAGGAGCGCAGCGTTTCTTTACTTTTAGTATGATCACTCCATGCTTATCACTATAATGTCTAATGTCTAAAGCCAAATGAAAGGCGAAGAAAAGGAAAACCGTGTTCTTATATCTGAATAAAACTTACATAAAGCAAAAGAGCAGGGCAAAAACTACTTCTTACTTTTTACCTTCATCATCAACGGGAAAATTACTAAGTCTACTTTTAACACTACAGCTACATCGTCCCCTTTGTCCGCATTAGTTATTTCTCCAGCTAACTTTTCTTCTTTACTTTTCTTAACTGATCTTATGATTGTATAAACGTTGTCAGCTGCTAAGCACACTTTCCTCTGATATGCTCTCCTTAATAAATGCTAATCGTAACTTTTTATGGATAAAAACTTGTATAACAAACTGCAAGGAAAGAAACCAACAGATCGTTCTTAATTCCCGTTATCGCACACATAAATTTCACGTAATTATGTGTACATCAAGCAATAAAAACTCTTCCAAACAGCCCATTCTTCTAATTTCCATCATGTCCACTCATCTCGTCATCCTTTCAACTTCAACATCATCAAAACCCGACAACACTAAAAACAACCCACTTTTAAACAAATGCTACACAATTACCCATCTTTTTTATCTTTCCCTAACGTAGTCAATAAATAATATAAAATCATGCAAGTAGTAAATACTAACTCAATTCGTATTTTCAAGTAGGACAGAATTGACTAATTCCACTAAACGTAAACGTAATTGACTTGTAAATAAAACCGAACTATTCAACTATTCAACTAACAATTGAGCTTATTCAATTAAGTTGCTTAATTAATTTTATCAATGATTAATTTTTCAAATCTGTCTGCTGATCATTTCCTTAAACTAATTAATATTTAATTATTGAGCCGATTAAGAATTTTAACACCGTATTTACATTACGTACGTTGTGTTAATTATTTAGTTACATTAATTCAAGTAGGTATTTTCTTTAATAATTATTTCACAATTATGGATTGCCTCACATAGTAAATATTATACTGCGACTGCTTCAAACTACCAATACTCTACACAGGGATGCGAAAGCTGACATTTTCGTTTGCATATATAGGTTGTAAAAATTTTATAGAACGATTGAAGGATTGTAAATGTAATCAAGGAAATGGACACTTTACGCTGCGAGAGTGTTACATTGGTTGCATTAAACTCTGAATTTGGTATTAATAGCATACTAAATGTATTTTAATTACCACTACTCCCCACGAAGTGCAGGTTTGGCAAACTGCCTGGTTACTAATGAAAAACTACATACGAACACTTCATTTCATTTGTTCCGAGTGCCACAGAACTTAGCCATGAGGAAGAGAATATCAGTTTTTGATCTGACGTGAGAAAAAGACGATGAAAAAAACGTGACCTATGAGACAACTGAAATTTTCCATCATAACATTTTAAGGATAGAAAGTTGACCTTTAGTGGAAAGTAGGACTCATAAAGCGCTTTCACTGCTTCATACTTCATGCACTTCAACAAGTTTTGTATCTAACAAGGGACTAAACCCTAGTCCTCCTTATTTCCATGTATATATCCACTTGCCACACGTAAAACAGTACAATAAGTGTTTAAAACTACACAATGTTCCCATTCCTCGAGGTCCTTTGGCAGGAAAATGAATTCTACGAATAAAAAACAGGGAAAGCATAATACAAAGTTAAATGACACAAGTTTCTTATACATAGGGATTTGGATGATACACTAAAACCTACTCGTATAATAATATTTGTAAAATATGTCATACACATACCCCACGCACATGCTACATACTTATAAAACTATAACCAAACCCTAAGCCTATACTTGCCTCCATATACACTTCTCCCAGCACACATTACCAGCAGAAGGTTATGTTATAGTTGCAATATACAAGTGTTCTCGTAAATGAACTCAACATTCTTACTTTGTTGCAGGAACGGAAGAATAGGGAGCTGCTACTACTACTGCTACCCCACTAACTACCACTCTCGTACAAGAAGAATAGATGTAGAATAATATTAGGCAAGTTGAAGTAAGTAATACCAGCAAGTACGCAATCGGCTTTTGCACAGCAGCACGCGAAAGAAGTGGCTTGAGTACGGAATGAACAATAAGCTCCTTTACAACTTCATTCAAGCCATAGTCATGTAATAACTAAGTAGTAATGTGTGGCAGAGGATTTGTTACAGCCATAACGGGACGCATACAGGGGAAGAACACAACTCGTGGCATATGGTTACTAGGTAGAAACTTACAATCCCTAAAAGATCTAAACTAAAGTGAATGAAAGACAGAGAAAAGAGACGAGCAAAGAGAGAGCCGGCGAATTCTGAGCAAACGTCACTTGACACACACGGCACTTTCTTATTCTAAGAGGAGCGTGTATTTATGTATGCACGTTATGGAACTGCTAACTGGAGTCAAAGTGCACTTCTTGAACAAAATACAAAAGGTGTGTGTGTGGAAAAGACACACGGAGAACATAGAACATCGTCTCGTACAAGTACAAGTACCCGGAGTAGTAGTAATAGCAAAAGAGTCGCAAACTCTTATTGTTAGTCTTTGCGTAGAGTTACTCCACTCCGTCTACAGATTTAGTGCACGTAGCACCCCATATTATATTATATCTACTCCCTGCATTATAAACCCACTAGTCATATTATATGCGACTAAATTCACAGAAATACTATCTCTCTCTCTCTCTGTTTCCACTACACAAAAGAAGAATCAAGTACGAAGCTTAGTAGTTTACTTTCTCTCCTGTCGTCTCCCCCCGCAGTTTTTTCTGAATTTGGCCCCAACACACTAGAACAATCAGGAATATATACCGCATGTGTAAACATATAACTACCTCACACTATGTATATCTAATAAAGCTGCTAGACTCACTTCAGACAAACACACGGAGTGTTGCAGTGGTCTTTTAGGAAGAGCGACAGACACTCAAGGGTATCTTACTCTACTTATGCTACATCTAATATTGTCGTCCAGCCAGTTTCAGTTTGCTCATGGGGAGTAGTAGTAGTAGTAGCGCATAGAGACCTGTGAAAGCAGCACCAAACCAATGTGAAAGTCACTTTTCTATAAACCACCACCACTACTGCTTCTTCTTCTTCTTCTTTCCCTGAATTCTGCAGACTGGAGTCTTCCTCTCCTTTCTTATACTTTTGCAAACTACAAACTACACCAATATTCTTGTAGTACTTTTGTAGTGGTGGGTTAAGTGAAGGAGCAAGACTTGACTTGAGACTCGGCTTGCCCTTGCTTGGTCTGCACTGAATTTACTTTCACAATCACTAACCCTATCAAATATTCCCACACACAAGAGCATCTGTCTCTTGAGTAGTATTCTATTTGTACCAATTTTCTTCTTTGCGACCACCGCTTCTCTTCTCTATGGGTTAGTTTAGTACTGTACTTACGACTTACTTAAAACTACACTCTTCTGTCCCACAAGATGCACGTGCACAATATAAAATGTATTCCATCAAAAGTATTTCTATTACGGAGTAGTTGTATTAGGAGGAGGAGTGGTCCTACTTTACCATATTATGCTGCATGCTGCACCTTTGGGCCTGTCCGTGCACAGAGTGAATTGAGACTCGCAGAAATACACACACACACATAAAGACACTTGAATTCTTCCCTGCAAATTCTCTCATACTTTTTCAAGAGTTACTAGTTCTTTTCTAAACTAGCAGTGTAGCTTAGTGTAGATTTAGATAGTTGAGAATGTAGCACTCTAGTGGATCTTGAGTGCTCAATGTTCAGTCAGTTCGGTGCACTTAGGAGGTAGCTTTTCTTCCCTTCTGCCCACTCCCTCCTTTCTCCAACTGCAACTCTCCTATCTCATTTCTTTACACACACTTCAAAAGAAATACTTACTCCAGATGAATATTGTTAAGTCCAGCTCAGAGTAAATTGATTTTTTTAATCAAATTTAAAATTCGAATGAAGCTTTGGATCAGTCAGCATAAAATTGCTCTTTTGAAATTCTTTTCAACACTTTCATCCGCTTCACACACATCAATCCACTATACTGCCACCAATCCGTCCTTCCACTCTCATTCCTTCCCTTCACCTACATCCCATTTTTTACTTCTTCCAAGATGCATTATGTACCACGTTATCCACGCGGTTTTCCTCATGAAACATGTTTCCCAACATTTATATTTTAAAAACAAATTACATTCAACCAACCATATAATTTAAAATGATTCAATTTGTGCCTAGTAATAATTCCAATGACGATGAGACGAAGCAGTCACAACACAAACAGCCAAAACTATTTTCACAGAAGGCACACAAATCCTTACTGGAGAGCGCACACAATTTACACTGGGAATACATAAGTATTTCATGCAATATACAGAGCCGAGACTTTACCCGGATGAAAAATGGGCTCTCTTTTAGCAATATGCATAATATGTATTTGTATATAGTTTTAGGACTTAAGGAGTATGGCATTGGGTAGATAGAACATATTGGATACGATATTAAAGACTGAATGAGTACATCAGCAGCTGACGGTGATGGTCGTGCTCGGACTGAAACACTTGCAAGATATTCAATTTTATAATACGCCAAGTACACTACGCCAAGCGGGCCAAGCAGTATGGGACATCAGCAGAATCTGTTTTGTAGTGTACACGCAGTACACACTGGCCATGGTGATACTCGTACTGCTATACTTCTTCCTTCACTTTGGAATTCCACCAAGATGTTTTCACTATTTCTTCTTGGAGATATTATAATTCTAGCACAGTACTAGAGGGAATAATAAGGAATATATTTATACCCAAGTAGCCCTAGTGTGGTGGTACAAGCATACATAGTCTTCAACTTTATCCCTATGTTTAAGAGGAGCATCGCAAGACAAATGGAGGAGAATAAGGTATATACTTACTTGGCTATCTGCATACATATGGATGTAACATGTAACGTGTAAACCAATACGAAAATAAAGAAACACACATTATGTGGGAGTGTGCATAGAAAGCAGAGGACTAAGGACCAAGACAGGGGAAGACAAGTCTTCTCTGTATTTCTTATCGTTATCACACCAGCCCTGTGTTAGGGAAAGAGAAGAGACTCATCAGCAGTGCTTTGTGTATGAACAGAGGATAGTTTCCGTCGTCGAAAGTAAAGCACAAACGCCTCGTTCACATCTCAGGTTATCCGAGACAGAATCGATTAGAAGCGGATTAACAGTTTAAGTCTCTACAATGAGAAAAGGCACGGCGTGGCTACGGTGTGTCTTGCTTTACTTCGTAAATAATGTATTTGAGTGTCCCAGCCTCTGTGTCTGTGTCGTAGTCTCTCTCATTCAGAGAAGGTAGATATTTCATGTGCTGAAGCCCGTCTTGAACAACTTATTTATTAACTCGAGGAGAAAACCAAAGAGTTGACGAAGAGGAAGTTCTGTCGCGTGTACTCACGCTACTTGTAGTTTGCACATCGCAGTAAAGGGGAGAAGAGAAACAGAAGAATTTAGTTGGGCGGGTTGAAAAAATCAGTTTTTAACACAAGACGCGGCATGACAGGTCAGACTTGCCAGAACAAAGTAAGCAGGGCAGGAAAGATGAGAGAAAATATTGAAATGGAAATGGACTGTGACAGTGAGGTTGTGTCTATCAACGAAGCAGAAAGGAAAAATGGGATGAAAGTGGAAATGGAGCTAATGAAAGAGTGTACGAGCATGCCGTGATTCGATGATGAGCTTCAGATTATGATATGATGAACCATACACAAGGAAGCCACATTTTTTTCAGCTCTTCTGACTCGGGTATACAGCCCGTTTAATTTAGCCGCATAATTGGCCTTATACAGTATATAATCTGTTCGAAAGTGGGGTGGAGATGAGTTAGAATCATGATTAGAACGTGGACCATCTCTCGCCTATATATTATCTTCTTCCTCATCCTCTTCTTCCTCTTCTTCTTTCGGAAAAGATCTAAACCCAAAATCCGATCTTGCCAGTAGTCTATGAAAGAGGCAGAAAATCAAAAGAAAAACCAACATAAGAAACTACGGCTGCAACGGACCAGAACGATGGTAGTAGACCTTAGTCCACATGCATTCACCCACCGCCGCCGTCGCTACCACTACCACTGCTACCGCCACCACCTCTCTACCACCACCACCACCACCACCGCTGTACTCTTCCGTGTGTGTGTCCATGTGTATACACCATAACTTGAGTTACTACTCCGTCTTCAGACATCCACTGCTACAAAAGACAGATAATATCCACAGAGTCCTGCGTCTACTGTGTATACGAGGAAATGTTGTTAATGCATGATACGTACATCTCCCGTTCTTGAACATTGGACTGCTTGTGTCTTGCATGCTGCTGCTGCTGGTAACTTGGAGAAAGCGCACGCGTTTCCTTAGTGCTGGTGCAGCTTAGCTTTAGACTTTATATATTTGCTGCCCTTACTTTTACTGTGTTCTTGTGTAGAAGGAGCAGTAGTCGAGCGGGTTTGTCTTTCTCTCTCTCACTGTCTGTTTGTGTGTCTGACCAAAACGAAGGCAACGAGACGTGTCTCTCCGTTTCTTTTCTCTCTCTGTGTCTCCCTTGTACTCTGAACGATAAAGACACGCTGCCGTGCCGCTATATGGTTGTGTGTTGTGAATTTCGTGAGTAGGTTCTCAGGGCGAGAGCAGGTTGAGTTAAGACTGTGAAAGAGAAGAAGAAGAGAACAGTAGTAGTTAAGCTGAGCATTGAGAGAGTAGAGTACGGATAATATTCCACGAGTGGACTGGAGATGAATCTGAGCAAAGAGCGGCAGTGAACGGAAAGAACAAGTCCGGTGACTTAACGAGAACTGTGAGAGCGATACAAAAACACACGGCTTCCTCTTCATTTCTCTATTATGTAGTAAGACTCGATCGAGAATCTACTTGTGCTTGCACAACACTTTATCGGTGGTAGAAAACTAAGGCTGGTAGAAGTACTGTTAAATCTATCGTTTCTGTCTGTCTGACTCTGCACGTGTACATACTGGGGGTTGTGTGTTTAGTAGTCTAGAAACGCAACGTGACGTATTCTGCCAAAAAATTCGTTGAATTTGCCGTGTGCATGTATACACATCTTTTTTAACTGTCGTCGACGCTCGCTCTTTCTCAGCTGGTTGTTCCAGTTCCGTCGTTTGTGGAAAGTTATAGACAGCTGGAACTATTCTGTTTCGAGGAGTACTTCCGGCATCGAGGGACTACTGATCTGGCTGAGTCTACATTTCAAAGAGAGCATTTTTCTTGTCTCTTTTGCGTACTGTTAAAGAAGATTTTGGTGGTGTTGGCTGTTGGCTGTAAAAGGATTTGGGAGGGCAGGGACTGAACATTGGCAATGAAAAAAGCCATAGTAATCAACTATTTCCTGGCTGAATTGTTGGAATGAGAGCCATGAGTGATAAACACTTTGTGGTTTATCCCACCTGGATCGTTGGTTCGACAATGGACCTTTTTCGAAAAATGTTTACACATTCATTCAAAGGAGCTTTGTGGAATGATGATGGAGAAAGGAGCACAGAGGGAATGAATTGGAACGATGGGCAAGGTGCCATTCAGAACAACATGACCAGCAGCAAAAGTCATGGGCGCAATGGGACATCATTTCACAAGCCGAAACGACGGCATCCAAGTACAAGGAGAGACATAAAGGCCACTGATGCCGCCGCTCATTCCAGAGACAAGAAAAGATTCAAAAGAGAAAAACCCTTGCACGATGCGAACTTTACAACAAAAATTCAGTCGCCACTTCCCGGCAAACAAATCAAAAACACATGGATCATTTACACTACCGTGATTTTAATCAGCATCGCCTGCTACTCAAACTCTTTGCATGGAGATTTCGTACACGATGATTTAAGTGCTATCAAAACAAATGGTGATGTGACTGGTCAGAACAGTATCTGGAAAATCTTTTTCAACGATTTCTGGGGAAAGCCCATGGCAGATCGCACCAGTCATAAATCCTATCGCCCATTTACTATTCTCACTTTTCGGTAAGTTGCCAAAAACTCCCACTCTTGAGAATTTACTAGTAGTCATGTAATATATAGGGAAGAAACACTAGCATACTCCTCTACCACTATCTGTCTCTCTGCACTGGTCCCTTTCCTTCCTCTCACAAATATCCTTTGCGATGTAAAGTCCGCACTCTCCATTCCATCCACCAACACAACTAAAAGCTAACAGAATTTCAGTTTTACGTTTCTTCAACCTCCTACTCCTACTTGCTAGAACACACATAAAGACTCTGATAGTTTAGCTCCATTTATTTTACTGTACTTGCATGCACATAGCTGTGAACGAAGCGTATCAAACTAAACCATTTCATTCCTCTCTACTTAAGTGAAAATAATAATTTTACGACCAAACTCAAAATTCAAGTAACTTCCGCCTCCAAAAATATTTTAAAAATGCATGTAGAGTAAATGAAAATCATTGCATTGAATTAGTCGAAGCTGCATTTGAAATTATTCAATATGTAACTCATTGGTTTAGATTTTCTGGCCATTTTTAAGAAAATGCATGGTACACCCTGGTGTACCTTCTGAGTAAGCTCGAACCGAAGTCTCATGTAAATCTGTATCTTGATTCCATTAACGCTTGAACATATAGAACTGCTGGCTCGTTCCCAACCCGGGTGGATATGTAAAATAAATTCGCATTGCTCTAATACTCCGCATAAACAGTTCGTGGACAGTCTGGCACATCACAAGAACATTTTCTAAAGTATACAACTCATTTTCATACAACAATATCATGCACACAGACATGGAGCAATTGATAGACGATTATGATGGGCCATATATTCAGGAAGATTCAAGATGCTGAGTAGATTGTAAGAGAGCATTATTAACTATTTAAATTTGACTACTCTTCTATGGTTCCTTGTATGTATGCACAATACATTTCTCATCCCTTGTGTGTTTCTTTTTCTGTGAGTGGTATATAGGGACAGAGTAGTATTTCTTTGAGCAAAGAGCAATAGCAGAGTACATAAGAGAAGATATGAACGTAGACGATGCATAGTTCACATTTGAATGCAAATACCAGTACGAGGCAAGAGAGAATATTTGGTACATGATGAAAGTAGGCATAGCACAAAGAGAGGAACCAGATACCTACACCAAAAGTGTATTTACCCAACTCAGCTTTTCTGAATTTCAATTGGGGTTCTTTAATGTCTATACATCATTTTATTTGTAAATTGAGTCTCTCGATAAAACGGAATAGTGAATTTTAGAGTGAGACGAACTGTTAGAGCCGACTGCCTTAGTTCTATCTGTAGGCGTGTGTTATCTTCTATCCTTTATGAAAATTAGTCGTTTCCTTTTCGTCTTTGACAGATATGCAAAGTAAAGCTTCCTCTGGTATTGAAGTTCTACGGCTCAATGCTTAAAATAATAACCATTTCCCTCATGAATGAGACAAGTTTCAGAATGTCAAATGACAACCATGAACTTTTCTCCTCCAAGTCATATCCGACATTTCCGTCTAACTTGGCAATTTGTCGCTTCTCGAAGAGTAAAGATTCTCACAAAGTTCACTTGAGAACTGTACCACCTGTGCACCGTGAGTGAGACTGGCTCTTCCTCTTAACAACTGCCTCTTTCATACACTCACGTACGAATGCATGAAGCACCACTTTTTCTACCTTACACGCCTTCTACTTATTTCACTCCGTCCAGACCCAAAATAATTCAATAGAATTCACAGAAATTTATATAAAAATGTTACTTTGTTCATCCGGCTTTACTTCAATTTCCAATTTGCCAAAAGCCTTTCTTCATTATAAACACAAAAGCCACAATGTAGGTAGGTGGACAAATTCGACGAATACGAAACTATTCACATACAACTCTCTTCCTTATAAAATAACATTGTGTCAATTCTGCCTTTATGTCTGTAGTGACTCCATTATTCACAAGCATCAATTTGTATCTTGTCAGTGTATCCAATTTCCTAGATAGAACTCCTTCCACACAGAAAATTGTAATTTGAGTCCCTATATACACACTAGCTGTGTAAACTAGTCACAATAACTATTGTGTGTGTGTTGTCGAAAAAATACCATGTCCATTTTTAAAATGAGTTCGATAATACTTTGCTCAGCGTTTCATTTCAAGAGGAGACTCGGCAAAGAAAGGCAAGCTATGATGATTGTGTGGTGGGCGATCATTGCCTTCTCTAATATGATCGAAACTACGCTCCTATTGCAATAACTCCTTCCCGAATTATTCTCAAGTTTCTCACTGACGTTAGTCATTATTGTTTATTTGCCATTTCTAAAGTGACCACTGTCTTGGGATTGACTTGCAAAATTACATTGAGGATATAAAAAAGAATCCTCGTAGGGAAAAAGACCTGGCCACTTCATACATATTTACTTTCACTACAGCACAAGTGACCATAGGAAGTCAAACGAAACAACCATACAATGCCCGGACGAACAATGAGATATACTCACCGCTTTTACTTTAACCTCATTTCCCAACATCTATATAATATGATGACGTACCATCTCGTATAAACTATTTTATGTTATTATTACATAGCTCCACACATACATAAGTACATAGCTCCACAAAAAGTTTATATTTGTATCATGTATGTCTTTACATACTACTACTACACGTTCTATTTTATTTGCAATATTTCTGGAAATGAATTTTTCTTTCTTCACCTGTTATAATATTTACACAAACATCTAATTATACGTTTGAGCAGCTTTTGCTAAATTAAAAGCAATAACTTCTGTTGACAAGCGTATAATATAGCTTTATATTTATTTATATTTATAAGTACACGCGATACAAGTAGTTCGCATAAAAAGTCAGTAGGAACTAAACAGTTTGTATTTCGTGTATAAATAAGGTTTTTACGTCGTAGAGGGTAAAGAAATTCTTTTAAGTTTACGGCAAAAGTCTTGCGAAATCCGGTTGCCTTGTAAAATGTCAGATTGTGGGGTCCACGTCACTAGTCAAACAAAGAAGGACATTAGAAAGAAAAAAGTTAAGCGAGAGAAAGACATAGACAACGTGGAAGGTTGGTAAACCCGGCCTTGACTTGACTCTATGGTTATCAGCAGCTTAGCTATTCTCGAGACAACACAGGAAAATCGGAGAAGGCACGTTGGACACACAGACACACACTTATAGGACTAAACATAAACGGTGCTTTAGAGAATAAGGTAGCTCAAAAGAGGAACATCAAATCCACTTTTATGTCCATGGCTATTGCTCCGGTTACATGTGCTTACGGTATGCAGAAATACTTAGACTGGTTCAGGCAGATTTTGAATTCTGTGTGAGCTTTTCGTCTAACTCTTGTATTTAGCTTAGTAACTTCCCCGCACCTGCACACAACTAGACGGGCGTAAATACATTTTTATTTCACTTTGTGTGTGTGTGTGTTCCAGGGAACAGTGGAGTTGCTGGTACAGGAGGACTTGAGTAAACCAAAAGTTTTATTGATACGTTCTCTTTGTATGTCAACAAATAAAATACCTTTCCAAAATAAGCTCGCCAACTTTGGCCATACATTTGTTTGCACGGAGACTGAGAAGTTGCACAAAAAGAACGGGTGAAATCAGGATCAATTCATGTTTGCTTACAGCAAAGTAAACAGTTGTTTAGCTACTTTAGACGCAGTAAAAGAAATGAATATTGAATTCCTTATGAGAGACCCTGCTCTGCCAGAGTACTGCAAACTCAATTTGTGCACACATAACTTGTAAGTGATGCTTTTACAGAGCAAGGTGCTTTCATCCTTCCAGCATAATTCTCTACACTTGTCACAATTCAAAAACTCGACCGTCCATCTCAACACCGTTGTAGTCAACTTCCACGACAATTTTGCAAAACAGATTTTCAAACAGTTATGCATACAAGGGTCAGTAAATCCACCGTGAGTAATGCTCTTATTGTTAGTTACAAGGTTCGTCGTCTCTAAACACATTTCCAACTGAACTCTCGCCTTCTACCACACTCATCGTTCTTTTACATTTACTTACTACATTCTCTGCAATAAACTATGCTTAGATAGAAACACTTGGTAGTACATGCGAATATCGTGTGCAGCAAATGCATCTACATCCCCCTCGTCTATCTAACTGAAGTGAACCCAGTAATTCATTATTCATAAATACTGTGGAATTACAAACAAGTAAGTATGCCTACCTTCACATTTGTATAGTCACAGTCACTACAGTAGACAGCAACACTAACAAAGCTCTTACTCAACTACTTTAGTTATTTCCCTGTGTTTCCTTTGCTTATTCAACTACTTATACGTAGTTCTGCATATAAATGTACTCCTCGGGTATTATGAAAGCTACATACACTTGTATAGAGATGCACAAAGATATTTAACTTCCATTTCCTATCATACAATAGACAAAATAATCATAAAGCTGAAGAGCATCCACGAAAAAGGGTCGGGAGGCATCGATTGCAGCATAAGTTCCCCATTCCCCACTCCAACTATAATTTACCAATGGAATAAGAACATTTACTTTCTTTTAACATCATGACTATATTAGCAGTATAGTCATCTAACCACTTTTAAATATACCTACACAATCCGCATTTGTCTTCCATGAGTGTCTCGAAGTTTCATGTCTGAGTACTATAGCATAAAAAGAAACTATTGGACCAAATTGCCATACAGAGTGAATGAGAGATAGAAAGGCTCTGGCATTTTACGTAAGGTACCTAACTAGATTTCAAGTCAATCAGACGTTTATATACTGCATGCAATATTTATAAGGCAGACTGTAATCTCATTTATTACTTAAGCACTTACTATCATAGTCATTACACAAAAAGCTATGAATAAAGATATACCAAGTATAATGGGATGGAATGGAACGTACATACAAAAGCCGTACTAAATTGAATATCAATACACAATTACTATATCGCAGTTTTGGTGAGCCACAGCATACTTCGTGCTATATACAAAGGAAACGTACGTTAGAAGAATAAGCGACGAGAAATATTATGTCCACCATTAGCTACTACTACCTGTATTAAAAAGGCATGCAATCATATTTATTGAATAAAGATATTGATATGATATAACAGAGAGAAATGCACCAATACGAAGCTTATCGCAGTTAGAAAGGAAATGAAACAACGAAAATATTCCAACATGCGGTCATTACTTGTTGAACAAACCGATGCAATCGTTATTCAATTTTTTCCTGCCATTATATTCTTTTATTCATACCCAAGTGTCTGAAGCGCTTATACATAAACTAAACCGTTATGCAGCAAATATTTGTTTATTTCTTTCAGAGCTTAAATGAAAATTGTTTATTGTATACAGCCAAAAATGACATTCCAAAAATGATTCCCAAAATTGCCATATTCCCACTAACACAATGCCTGAATACTGTAAAGAATACTGTAAGAGTATTATCCTCCTCATTTCGTCAAAACTATTCATTAAAAATCGAGTTGATAACGTACACAAAATTACAACACACCAGAATATCAATATTGCCAGTATTCTTCTAGTATTTATTGTGCAACCTATCATTATTAAGTAGCTGAGCTACTTTATGGAAATGACCAAGCTGTCCGTCTGTCTGTCCTTCACCATACATACAATACAACAGCGTTAAAAATTCAGTGCATTCTAAACACTGCCAGGTGAATTTTTATTTTGTTTGAAAGTAAAAGCCGCCGACATTTGAATTAGAAGACGGTCAATGATTAAACATTTCAAAAAATTACAACTGACGTTTTTAAATTTGCTTAGTCTGAGTCACACAAAAGGTGATGTAACAGTTAATTCCACTGTGTCATAGTTCACTAAATAATGTCCCTTTGAATTTGAAGACCGCCAATGTTTGAATATTACGAGAAATAGCAATAATTGATGTTTTTTAATACATGTGGTCAGCGGAGTTATACTGCTAATAACACAGTGTCACAGTTGACATTCTGATGTCGTTGTCATGTTGCCTTGTCATAATTCACAATACATGTTCACTTCGTCACTTTTTGGACCGTTACAAATGATTTATTAATTTTATTTTAGTATTAAAAATGCTAGTGGTGACCCGAAACCAATTAACTACTAAATAAGCCATAGTGTGGGATATGACATAAGTCCCAGCAAACCATTAAAGCACCGTAAAATAGGAAAAGTCGAAGTCCACGTCTTTGTACAGATGGTTAAAACATAATTATTCCACAAGGAATATTTATGTGTGGATTAAATTAAGGCCACAAATTACGTTGAGACAGCCTTGAGTTTTTAGAATTAAAATGGGAGTATCAAATTAACAATGTTGTAAAATTGAAAGTTTTAGTAGGTAGTTAAGTACCTACTTACTTAACCAACATAAGAACCTACCTACGAACGACACCATACAGTTTTCATTACTTTTCCCTTTGAAAATGTAGAACATGACAGGAGGAAAAAGTTACAAATGCATTTTTAAATTTTGCATTAATGGACTTAGCCGATCCGCTTTGGCAAAGTCTGTTAATTAAGTGCTGAAGTAAAATGGCACAAAGGAATAATGTAGCTTTGCCTCCACATGAATGGTTTATGAGGGAGACTATAGATTTGCAGATCACACAAAGAAATCTCTGTGGGGTATATATAAATGTTGGATTGAGTTGGATTATACATGTCTTATAGTAAAGACTGTGTGGTGCGGTAATGTAAAATGATATATTATGCGTATCCTGTATGTTATTTATAGGAAACGAGGCACGTCTGCATCTATATATACCTATGTACACTGAATATACTAAACATACTATATTGAAAGTAATAAGTGCTACATTTGTTGTATCCAATATTAGGTAGGCATAATATATGTACTAATACTTATAGTGCGGTGCGTTGCATGCCTGAGCAAAGAGCATTGTCCATAAAATAAAATCAGATTTATAAGAGAAAAGTCAATGGGATTGACTGGTGGATTTCTGTGTGCTTTCTCCGCAACCTCAATTGGATTTACTGCTGACTGCTTTCTCACATTACATCCGGATCGCAACAGATAAAAGGTAGTCGTGAAGACAAAGAGAATAGAGGCTCATTGATTAGAGAAAGTTTCATGATCTACGTCGCTTCCCATTATTCCCCCTCTCATATCAATGTACGTGGCAGAAAGCCTGTAGCTCTCTCTCTTTTGCCCTTACAACATTTTCGGTTCTCTTTCTCTCTGCAGCCTCTCATGCCCCGCTCACTTTTACAGTAATCAAGTTTTGACACGACAGGATGTACAACTGAAGTAGTTCCGCACCCGTCAACAACTTCAACTCAATGTAAAATCTGAGAATTAGTCTTAATTTAACCACTTGCTTACATACAAGCTATAGATACATTTATATATGACATCAAAATTCTAAAGACTCCACCACTACTGACTTTACTTTACATGACAAAACCCTTCAACACTCTGAATAAACACTCATTTGTCCTAGTTTACACGTTGCACAACACCACTACCAATGTCTCCTTTTAACCAATTCAAACTAAAACACTAAATTAATGTGTACATAGTCTACGTAGTAGTAAACACAACAGCGTGGAAATAAAGTGCTTTCCATTACAATCCCATAGCACACTCTTCACGGCACAGCATCATTCTACTCCAAAGGCTCTTTCATCCATACAACAATATAAAGGAAGTTTAAGCTTCTAAATACCCGCATTATATTACGAGTGCTGCTATATTATATCCCCTAAATACTTTATACCTACTTAGCACTAAAGATAAGTAAAATAAAGTCACACGTGAATCCGGGATAAAGCACTAAGGTCTAGGTGCTAAGATATTTTTATGTATTTTATACATATAGAGGCATTAGGGAGTATTAGGTGTATGTTCTACTCCGTGTAATTTTACAAGTCACACACTACTACATTTGTATAATTTGAAAATAGGAAGAGATACAAGGCGGTTTTTCTTTATTCGACGTAATACTTATCTTTAGTGGGGGCACAGCGTTGGAAAGAAATATCCGCTGGAAAGATTTCTGCGGAAATAGAATGCAGCTCGATATAAATTAATGTGGAGCGGTGAATAGCTATAATTAAATAGGGGTTGATAAAGCAACGTCTTAACCCGAAGGTGATTCTGAAATAGGGATCGTAAATGAAGACATAGTAAATGGGAGAGCATAATGTCCACAATCTATTACGTGGTACTTTGTGTGTAAAACTGTTAAAATTGATCTATACGGCAGTAAGTAAGAGACATAAAGCCGTAAAAAGCTAATCTACATCTGAGAGAAAGTTTGTAATGCATTGTGCAGATAGTTAATGGAGAGAAAAGTAATATGTGCGGAGTCATTGGAGCGGAATGAAGTGAAACTGACAGAGAGAAAGTAATAGAGGGATACCATGACGTAGTCTGAATAAACCCACCAAATTCCGAATGAAATACGTCTGAGTGTATGGATGTGTTTGGCTATATGTGGGAGTGTGTGTGTCTTCGTATGGGTTCGCCACTATTAAATATTACTGTATTATACACTTTTTCCGACAGAAGGACTAGTCAGTGTGTAATAGAGTCTCGGGTGTGATGTGCGACGGCATGAGGAGTAGTTCGACACTCACGAGGACTGTGACTACAGCTACCGCCCAATTCCCACCTTGGTGTATATAGACCCGGGATAAGAGTGTCTATTGGATCCAGACTTCCTATTGAGTTATAACCAAGTTGAGAAAAAAGTCAGAGAATGTCGATTTCCAAGTAGTGTATGAATTTGAAAGAGTCGTATGTGGCACCTGTCATCCTATCAAAAGATATCGATGTCAACTCCACATAGGGCGAGAATCATAAAGAAGAAATACATTTGACATGGTAATAAAAAGAAGATTCGATGCAAGCAGAATAATGATTTCCCCAGTAAGCAATATTTAAGAGGAAGTCTCCCATAAAATTTCTCAGATCGCTCCTCATATTTTATGCCGCGAGGAGTATGACAGTCATGTATCCCAAATCCACTGTTCCTTCGCAATAATTCCATTTGAACACACAGATAACAGAAAGCTCATCTTTTCTGTGTTCATCACAGACCGAGCTGTAAATACAAATTTCGTTCCCATTCTCTCTGGATTCCAGTGTCGGAGTTATAGTCCGACTCCCACTATTTCCATACACACACACACCCGTTGCCGTAGTCCTACCTTCTCAGGCAAAACTCAACAGACTCAACACGATCCATGTGTACATAGTTTTTCCTATTACATTCTTCTTCCATTCCCTTCGTGTATACAATTACGTTCGCATCGAAATTTATTACATAATTAACTTAGCCCTTTTCCGCTCCCCAATAATTCGATCATCGTCACCGGAGATTTGTCATCGTACCAAGGCTTTATTGAGTTTCACGCTCAGGTCGTTATTAATATCGCCAAGAATAGTATAAGACACTATTGTAAATGCCAAGGACAATTTCCTTGTGAAAACTGTACGGTTATCACTGGCAGAATTGTAATTCTATGCTTTCACCGATATATTATTATGTTACTTATGAACTTGCACACTTAAGAACATCAAAACAACGTTTGTCACATTTCTGCTTTAATCATCGTTTTAGTGATTATTTCGTATATTTCTTGCAATTATTTCCAAATCACCATGATGCCACAATGGATTTCAGGGAATTTGCTACCACAGTGAAATTCTTTGATGAGGTTGAACAATTAATTACTAATTGTATGACAATATGAAGAGCTGAGAAATGTGGTCAAAGTGATCGTGGTTGCGATAATGAAGTGTCTCTTAGAAGTAGCTGCAAAGATTGAAAATTACAGTTGATTTACCTAAGTTGCGTTTGTAGGAGACCAAACCGAATATAAGGATTTGGTTTAATACAGGAATAAAGTGAAGTGAGCCTGAGTGCTGCGGACAATTTGCAATAATCCACAGACAGTGTATAATTACCACTTGGCTTTTACTCCTGACATTAAAAGTCACTAAAAAGTTAACACAATGACATTAAAGAGAAAATGTCGGTTACACGCATTTGACAGCTTGACAATTTATTCGTGTTTTTGACATCGAAAATGCTTGGAAATGACAAATTATTTGACAGTGGAAAGCAATATCTGGCACCCACTTTCATTTCAGTGGCTTTTAACGCTCCCATCCACTTCGCAAATATTTCTACCATTCCCCACGTTCATCTCCTTTGTGCAAGATTGACATCACAATGTAAAAACGGAAAATATTAACGTTGTGAATATTATACAATTCTTGAATAGCTTTCACACTTACATTACCTAACTGACGTGTTGAACATTGAATCCTTTCTTTTAGGTTTCTACACGTTAAAATATTATTTTAGACATTTGAATATGAAACAGCATGTCAATTTGAAGTAATTATAAAGTAAATTGGAATTGTTGCAAACACCTCATAATATTGATCAAACTGGTTTTAATTTTAATTTTCAGCATGGAGGACATTTAATCTCTGCGCAGTCTTTGGAAACGATTGCATTAAAGAGATTGTGAGGTATTAATTTTAAATGATCCATTTTGGTAGGACAGGCATTCAGAATGATGAATACAGAGCAGAACACTGCTGCTACTTATCGTGAATATGAACAAAGCTAATACCATTTGCATAACTTTGCTAAGTCCTTTGGACGGGGAATGTGTAATTATCAGTATGCACATGAAGCAGGGCAATTACAAAAGGATGTAATAGTAATAACACATAAAGATGTACTTACATGAGTCGTAAAACAAAGAGTAACTGAGAGAGGTGCTCAACGACAAGTGTTTTCATTCAATATGAGAGCAAAGAGTGTTGCCGCAACAGAATGCACAGATAGAAATGAAATATCAACCGTCCGTGTTTTACGGTGGTTGCTATAACTAGTTAACCATTTTGCGGTGATGTTGCCCCGAATTTTTCACAAGTTTTATTACAAAAGCGTTTAAAATGCCCTGATGATGCCAGAAAAATTGTGAGTGGACAGTACAAAGTGCAACAGTGAATATACAAACACTAAAAACTTGATTTGTTTTAATTAATTGTTTTACATTTTTACTTTTCTCACAAAATGACAATCTAATATTTTTTCATTAGCTTAATCATGAATGTATAATCCAAAAATCAAATCCGGTTGATTGTACTAATATTAATAATATAGCAAGCTGTAAGGAATTCATTTTTGTATAGAGAATAAATATTATATTACTTATTGAAAAAATCGTTTAATGTTGTAGCCAAAAAATAAACCTGACAAAAAATGACTTTCCCCGTCTAAAGTAGGGATCTAGGAAGCGGAAATTTACTTACAAACGATACGTACAATAATGGCTATAGCATAAGAAACGCAGGAAAAGAAGGATAATAAAACATAAGCAACAGTCCAGCAAAAACGACATATTGTATTGTTTACACATGAATGATCAAAAGAAACCGCAAATGTGTTTCATTACCTACTGAAGTATAATAGACTTTCACAAAGCAGCGTATAAAAAACCAATATTAGATCTAAACCTCGTTTGTCATTGTATTTAACATGATCATGTCTTGAATTTTGTGAAGTCGAGATAAATGAAAAGCATGTGAAAAATTATGATTTTCCAGTCTTTTCCGTTGATTGAATATTGTTGACAATGAAAGGACTCTTTGTGGGAGATAATTGAAAGTAGTGCGGCGGATAATCGTTTAGTCTCTAGGTTTAATCTCCATTTACGACAAGAAAAGAAATATGAGTAGATATCACGTAGAACTATAGAACGGCATAGGGCACACTTCTATACAAATCATACTTTGGTAATAGCCGGTCTAGTTCCGAGTAAAACCAAAGAGAAAAGAGATTGTTACAGAACTACTACAAGTATAAAATCCCCTGCTTGAGTTTGAACTGGTACTACAACTGGCTGTGCTATATCCGAGTACGTAGGACAATCATCGTGTTCAAAGAAAAAGAAAAGTGTTCTTTTGAGTCAAGTATACTACAAATAGAGATAAAAGAAGCTGAAAGTTGCAGTGAACAGATAGATCATGAATAGGGGAACTTGTTTCTCAGACTTCATGAATCATAGACATGAATGAGCATGGAAAGTGGGATAAACGGTATAAGAAGATGAAAAAATCCGTATATTCTGACAAGAAGCTGCCGTTTGATTCATACACAGTGCCGTATCTGAGGATACAGACGCAACACAGTTGCGATACGAACTTCCAGCACTTTACCGAGGAGTTAGAGTTGTTCCTTGTTTCTTGTTCCCCTACACATTACTGCCACGTATGTATGAATGTTTGTATACGTGTAGTTTAGTCTTCTATCTGTGCTATACATGTACGTGCATGTTTCAACTTGCAGTAAATAAATATTCTGCTCTGTGAACTCCAGCCAGACCTTCCAAAGCCGTGTGCTTACCTAAGCATAATGATATATAGCGGAGGTTGAAGTAAATAAGCGAATGACTAACAATAGGTTTTATCCTGAAGAGACTAAAAATAAATAGAGCCTGTTAGCGTGCTGGCTGCTTTCAAAACAAGAACATGGGAAGATAGAGAAAGGAAATGGAAAACAGAAAAGGTACTTAGCTCTGATAGCTTTCTATTCTACATTCTCATGCACAATTTCTTTTAGAACAACATAAACAAAATCGAATACCTACACTGCAACTTTTATTTTGGCAATGGCACTCGTTTAAACAGAACGACATTACATGCTCGCTAGTAAAATATATGTGCATGAACACACTTCTCTATATCCAAAGCACAAAATAATACATCCGTCCACACACAAACACAGGGCATACTCCACCGAAAACAACAACAACGCAACCATATAGCGGAACGAATAGATTTACACACACAAAAGACCACACTCATCAGACAGAGATGAAAGTGTAGCAGTGTCGTTCGTAAGTACTCTCTGTATGTATATCTGTACACCTATAGACTACATCTAACTATTGACTAAAGACATTGGGGCTGTGCTAAAGAGAAAATAGGGACGCATCTGAATCTACCGAAGATATGGTAGGGCAACTCTCGTGATTGCGGAACTGAAAAATGCAACAGAAAGAAACGAAGTGAGTCAATGAATAAATATCACACAGAGTTCTTACCTTTTAGCGAGAGTGTGAATGAATGTTAGTACAGATCGAAGATTCAGGGAAATCGCGTATCTCCTGATCGATAGCTCTATTCTTCTGTAAAGAGGAGTCAATCCCCTTTGCTCATCTTGTTCAGAAAATACCCTGGGAATATGTGATGCCAGAAAAGACGTTCTGCTTCAAAGTTCTTCACTCCCTAAGACAATCGTTTCTTCTCAGCTCAGCCACCATCTGCGAAAAATATTACACATACATTTCCAATGAGTGCCTTTGCCCACGTAATTACAGCACTAACTATTCTGTACGTACAGCAACTACATTCACTAAATAGAAAAAATAATCGTTCTTTGTACTCCTCTTCAAGCCACTGCTCCCGTCTGGGTCTCCATTCTCCGTGTGAGATAAACCCAATCGTCTCTCTTCACCTCGCTTCCTCACTTTCTCTCTGTCTCTTTATGACCAACCCATTTTTATTCCGTCTGAATATTTCCAGAGTTTGTTCAGCTGCACAGAGACTATGTATATTTCGCTCTAAGAATATTAGGACTCGCATTGTAGCATCCACCAGCTTTGGATCCTCCTAAGCTGACCCCGCTAGACCCTGCATCCATTTCACATATGTTCTACAAGAGAATTTGTATGTATGCAGTGTATGTACGACGTCCTTTATTACGCAATACAATACCCCTAGTGCCCAAAGATTTTGCTTCAGATACAACATTCTGTTGTACATGGAAATACAGTCGTTGTGTGGTATCACCATATTATCCGTACTTTCTCCGTTTCTTTGGAAGTACAAACTGTGCTCTGCTCTGTGTACATACTGCTCTAATGCCTAAAACCCGAACAACCTACCTAGTGTGCTGATATTATTCTCCTATCTGTACTTACAGCAGCATCATCGAACGGAAACAACTTAGCTTACAGCAGGAGAGTGTGTATTCTGTCTAGGAATGTATTTGTATCGAGCCAAACCACACTGCTCCTGCATAGTCAAGCAGCACAAACACAAGAATATTGTCAGGCAGGACAGGAATTTCTATGCACATTCAGGCATTTCGCATAGGCATGTTCATATGTATTTAGCTTCAATACTTTGTATAATATGTGTAATACGAATACTCCCTAATACCTCTGGAAAACTCATATACATGCAGCAAAACGGAAAATGTACTGCATCTTCCATATCCCTGTAATACTCATACTACCACTACTACCACCACCACTATTAGTGTGATATACGTAGAACTGGAACAGACGGAGAGAGAGAGATACTTTCTCACATGCATGCTAGATTAGAGCTGCTCAGTTATATATTCTACAGTGTAGTCATCTTTGTGAAAGGAAGAAGTCAGGAAGCTGGGCAAATGCATACATGAATACATTTATGGACAGATATGTACAAAGAGAACAGAGCCGAAGTGAAAAGACTCCAGAGAGAGAGAGAGAGAGAGAGAGAGAGAGAGAGTAAGAGAGAGAGGAAAAGAGAAAGAGAGAGAAGAGCATGATATGGGCGAATAAATCACAGAGAGCGCATATTGTGCTCTGCATATGAACCGTCAGCTTTAACAAATGCCATAATGAAAAGGGTTGTTGGTGAGAATCCTTTGCAAGAGCATCATGGGATGAAGAGCGATCTTGGAATCATTAGAAGTCCCATATGTCTGCCGTCAACTAACACTTAATCTTCAAATGCTTGAATTAGATATGAATTCGAGCGCAACTTGCAACTGGATTAGTAACTCTACTCCACCTTCCCGTTCCTTGGCCTCCGCCTATTCCTTTATGTTGTCTGTCTGTCCATCCGTCGCGGCTCGTCTCTCGGGAGGTCGCCCGTCTATCCAACCGACCCGGACTCACTCTCTTCCTCTCTGTCTCTCTCTCTCTCTTAGTCTCTCCAATTTACACTCCACTCACATATGTACTCACTCACATTCAGACACACAAACAGATAGACACACAACACAACCGTCTTTTATTGCACAGATACTCATCCATATACGTACACTATACGCCATTCTCCTCTACGCAAACAAAACCCAACACAATGAAATACAAGTCAAGACGACGTATAATGTTCTCCAGGTACACTACACACACCAACAACGGCACTTACTACACTTCCACTCTACACACTTCATGAACAGCAGAATTCGCTCTAACACTACAACAACAATCCTTCTTCAACAGTATTAACAAAACAACTACCGCTATAGTAGAAGTACTTAAATATATTATTATGTCAATTTATATCTGTATAGTCCGCAGTGACCTTTTCTATTGTGTGCAGTCCGTAGGCAGTCCACTACAGTTATTCCATTTCCTCACTGTATTCTTGCCCAATGTGATTGAGACTGACATGACATGACATGAACAAGTTACAGAAGACACAAACTATATATAGTCAGTTAGTTAGTCAGTGTACGTTATTTATATACGGTGTACTATATAGAGTAAAAAGGTCGTAGTAGTAGTAGTGGTAGGTTATTACAGAAATATAGTAGTAGTAGAGCGGGAGGAAATTGGTGGAGAGAAACGTAAGTTGTTTCTACTTATATATATTTTATAGTATGTAGGGGGTAAATACATACATAGCTACTAGTAGGAGCACTAGTACAGGAGAAAAGAGCGGTAGAACATAAGCCTTTTGGTAGTACAAGGTATAAATAAGTGTGTAGTACTGAGAGTAAGAGAAAACTACTGGAAATGGACAGATTCAACTGGGAAGCATTGAAATCCTAATGTTGGTTCATATATACGGAAAGGATAACACGACCTGTAATGTAATGACACAACCTGATGCTGACTCCACAACTTTCTGTCAACTCCGTGTCCCCCATCTTGCCCCTCATCTTATGTTAGCTCAAGTGGATTACGTCTAACTTCCTAACTACTTTCTTCATGTTTCACCATACACACAGAACCATATAAAGGATAAACAGATATTATAGTTATTTGCGTGGAGCATGGGAGTTGCTATATGTACATGTCTTGTCTTGTATTGAATGAATACATGGATGCTAGTAATGGGACGTGTGCATTGTGGAGCAATTCAAGTTGTACTACGGTTTCACCCTCTCGAATATCTGAAGGAAAGGAAAACAGCTGTTGGGATTTTCTTTCGCTATTCTGAATGTGCAGGCGAAAAAAGGAAACAAGAGTGTTAGATTTCCTTTATCTGCGTCAATCTACCTATATTGACAGTCAGACTGTCTGAGCTCCTTCTTCTTTCCTGTCTAACGTCCGTATCATGAATACCCATCTACTATTTTGACATGGAGATAGTTGTGAGATTAATATTAGCTTTCCTCTTACTACAGCCACACCACCGCGGCTCAGGCTTCTCTTCCTGCATATATTATTTGTCTGCAACATTCTTGACAGTTTAGATTGCATTCCATGCATGCTCCACCACTTGGCCATTGACTGAGACACTGTAGCATCCAACAACGGCTTCCTGTCACTCTAAACAGACTCCAGTTGTCTTCCCGTATTTGACACATTAACAATAAACCACACTCAGGGACCATGACGAAAACACAAAGGCAAATACCTTTGAACACTTGCAATATTTACTTGCCGTCCATATTCTATGCCAAAACTCAGCATTGTGTACATTCAATAGCTAAGGCTCTCTAGAACCTGTACCAGTGGTACTCCTACTATTAAATGCGTAAGTATAGGCTTAGTTGGCTCATACAGGCAAGGGCATGGTAGACTCTCACCACAGCGATTTATTTCAGCAGCATTTATTAAAACTCAGTGCCATTTTCCTACGTGTACGACACCATTTATTTTATTAGGTGTGTTGTCTCGTGAGGTAAGTGTCTGTTTTACCGTTCTTCCTCAGCCCAGTCTTCCCCGCATATCAGTCAACACAGATCGAGTGAAAGTGAAACCAAGGGACGCTATAAAATCAGATAAGATCTTTATTTACACACTGTCTATTCTCTGACATTACAAAGTGTGGTGAGAATATTAGCAACAACTGTCCCAGTAATGCAATAATAATCCTCTTGACAAATACAAGCGGGAACACCTGCTGTGAAAAATTACAACATTTTCTCTGTTACGTTTCTTGCAATCTTGAGAGAAAAAGACACTGAAGACATAAGAAAACTACCTACTGCAGAAATAATTTACTATATTTACATTCACCCATTTTTACACGAAATATAGTTTTTCGATTGTGTATTGTGTTATCACATTTCTGTGTTTGTACTGTAAATTATAAAATATCTTTGCTTTACGTGGTATTTGATATTTGTCATTTATTTAGTTGCAAAAAACATTGTAATATGGCTACGTAAAATACACGGGTGTTGCTTAAAGGTGAGCAATAAAAATGTTATTGAGTTTTCCTTTCCATTTCCTCTAACTTGAGTTTTGCTCCGATGAATTTGTAACGTACAGGTGTGACTTGTTATGAAAGTTTACATTGCTGTTTTTGCCATCCTATGAACATTTACTTTTATGAGGACATTATAGACAACTGGATAGGAATATGGCATAGTTATGTAATCGGAAAAGCACAAATACACGCAATGAATTATGGGAAAGAAAGCCTCTGTGTATTTTCCTTTGCGTCCAATTCCGTGTCAAAGTAATATTAAGGTCTAAAAGTGTATGGTTTTGAAGAGGTGGTGAGGTCTACATACATATAACGCAAAGAAATGAGCAGGATGCCATGGTGAAAACATCGGGAAGTCGTGGTTTCTCCACTTCTTCTAAGATAATGGAGAACCACTGGACTAGCCCTCGCACCATACATATAACCCAGTATAAATTGTCACCTTATAATCCATAGCACTCTTGGAAACGGACAGAATAGGAGAATAACTGGAGCATTGTGGACTGTGGAGTGGCACAGAGCAAAACGTACAAACAAATAATGGGAGAAAGAAAGAGCGAAGGAGAGAGAGCGAGAAGTTTAAGGTGTCTAAAAATTCCTAAGCTTGGGTCACGTCCTCTCGGCTTTTCAAAGAACCAATTTGTCTCTCACACATACACACACCCACTGAGTAACTGTATTGTAGAGCCTCAGTGTGTATGAATGGTGAATGAAAGTGGTGAGTGAGTGCGTCTCATGTATGGCAAAAGGATGATGACATGGACAGAAAATGATACTACGAGGATATAGAAGCGGATAGAATTTTCTTGCTTTCGGGTTTTGATTCGGTGGTGGGCTTGAGATGGTTGGTTACTTATTGTTAGGAGACTCGACTTGTGGTATAAGCTCTCTTTTCTATTCTTCTCTATTAAGTTGATCTATAGACATAGTTGCACCAAACCACTTTTTCTTTCACCATGTCTTATCGGTCCTTTCCAACTTTCACTATTTCTCATTCACTCAGCCACTCACAAATCAGTCAGCTTACGCTAAGTAAGTACAAGCTGTGGTTTAACCTCTACATGCAACTAAGACACTGTAGCTGTGGCGGTGGTTCTGCAACTTCTGTACTGCCGTGTAATACACGGGTTCTATAGGCGACCTACCATGGAAAACACTGCAGTACACATTTTAGTCCATGTTGCAGTAGTAACAGTTTCAACGGGACAGAACACATAAGTAATAGTATGTAGTAGTTAGTGGAATTGAGTGCTATAGACGTAGGTATGACTATATCTGTGGGTAATATAAAAGATAATGTGTTGAGGCAGTATATAAGTTGTGAAATTGTATGTGTGAGTGAGATAGAGTTGTATATAGAGAGAGAAACAGTCATCATTGGAAGGGAACATAATTGGAGCAACCTAGGTCGTCAATGAGAGCGATTTATCCCGACTCTGACACAATTGAGCTCTGATTTCTACTCTAACATGATTATCTGACCTATTCAGCGTGGAATTACTCGCCACTAGCCACAAAAACATAAACGTTACTTGCCATAGTGACTGCGGGAGAGATCTTACATCCATTTACGGCCCACCACACTCAGAATTCGTGGTCTCATTCATAATAGCAGTTATCTTTTGTCGTCGTTCCCTGTCTGGTGTATAGTAGTTGCCATGTATAGGAGAAACATTTTAAGCCCTGCCATGATACACTGTGCTGTGTTTGAATACACAGGGTTTCTTCTTTCCTTTGAAAGCAAATACAGTTTACAGATGTATAGTTTTTAGTAGTAGGATGTCTTATGTACACACAGTTTTACAAATAAATGGTAGTGGTATTAGTCGTTGGTTATAAATTGTGTGGAGAAGTTGTAATACAACTACTTCCAGCAGTATGGAAGATACTTGTGTACACAGTTGTGATATGCAGTGCGAAAATCTGGGAAAGGGTTATTTGAAGATGAGACTCGAAACTCCTTATGCACACACGAGAAGATGTCAGTCATAAATTTAATTTTAGTCATTTCTAAAGCTTCCCGCCGAACACTCTCTAACTGAGGCATGAAAGATAAAGCGAAAATTAATACACCGGCTTGGAACACAACATGAAAACGCAAATGCTACTAGTCTCGAATCTAATCTAACTTTTCCATCACAATTAGTTTCAAAGGAAACTCCAGTCTGCCTCCCTCTTCTCTTCCTGCTTTGGTTTTGCTGGAAAATTACTCGTGGAGTACGCACACACTACACCCGGCTCTGTTCTCCGAGTCACAAACAAGGCGACTGAAAGAGAAGACAATAACATAATCAACTATATATAAGGCTACATAAATACTCGCAAGAATGTATTTGTAGGAGCAGAGGAGAAGACACGAGCAGAGCTTTCGCCTTTACACGACACTCACCAGTCGCCGCACAAAATAGTCAAAGACACGACTTTGTATATTCTCTGCAATATTAACTGCAGAGAAAAAGACTGATAGAGAAATGCAAGTGAAACCGGTGCACAAGATCACAAAACAAGTTTGAAAGCATTCGTGTGACATTCGTACTTATTTTGCTTTGTTCAATGTACTTCATTCCTTGCAACTATGACTCAACTCGTGCTCTGCTTCCCTGAAATCATCATTACAACTACACTCGCTTCAATTAATGGCCGGATATACAAATAGCACGAACGACTCTATGCATCACCACCACCGCCACCGTCCATTTATATTGCATTATAGTGTGTGAGCAGAAATTATAATGTAATATCTCGCAAATGTACTTTACCTTCCTCTGTAAATAAAACAACTACTCCTGCGTACTAATACATACGTACTGTACTGTGTAATGCAAATGCACACCTACTGCATCTCAAACAAAACTCCTTCGCTTGTAACGAACCAATTCATTTACTTATTTTTCACCGTGCTTAATTTACATTCCAAATTCTCCATGTAGGGATATGCTCCTATAAGAGACGTTTCGTGGTTGTAGTTATTTGTTATTAAAGATGATTGCCAAAACTCTGTTGAATAATGGTAGCAGTATCTGCATTAGGGGGCTTCCAAGAAGATATTTTATGATGCATAAGGTATCTGGCATTAATATCATGTAATGCTATTATAAACATGATAGTATAAGCAAAGCCCCAAGATTAGTATAAAATATATGTAATCTCTTACTACTAAATAGTAACTGATGATCTTCTGAGTATTGCTAGGTCCAGCAATAAAATAAATTACAATATAAATAACTTAATTATTTTGGCTAGCTTATGATCTGACAAAAGTTTTACTATGGTTTAAAAAAATTAAATGAATCAATATTTTATCACAGAATGCGACCAACTTGAGACGTTGCATTAAAGTAATGCTGCTATAGGGATGAAACAGTGTAAATTATTTATCACTATATTATACGTCAACCTAATTACTTAGGTTGCACATAAGTAGTAATTATGTCACTTAGACTATAGTTAAATAAAATATTCGGTTTTATATAATAAACTTTCCTAGATGGAAATTAATGACTCTTCGGAAAAGGAGGACAATCCATAAACTTAGAAAAGGAGGTACCTACTACCTGCCGTCTACCTTAGAAGGAAGTCACTTATAAAAATAATTAATTAAAGTTTAAGGATATAATAGAAGACATCTCGGTGAAGATTGTTTGCGTCTGTGTTGACTATTAATATCTTATGGCAAGCCCATTAGTTGTCAAGTTTGTAAATTGTCCATAATTAAGTCAGAAGGCTAATATGTCTTTTGAAATCGCTAAAATATTATTTACAATTAGGAGACGGGTTCAGTTGACATTAATACGGCAGCTGGAGACCGCATATAATTAAGTTGAGCAATAATGAAATGAGCCTGTGTAGTTTTATTCTTAATGAATGAACACTAGAGCCACATTTAGCCAAGGCGTTGGATCTGGATGACTACGACGACACTGCGACCACTCTATCTTCCTATTAAGAGAGGACACTATTAGGAATAATAAACTCAATAAATCTCGGAGAGAAGAGACAAGCGCCTTCATCAAGTCAAATGAAGATGTAGAACGCAAATTTGCATTCCACTCTGCTCTACCTTATTTTATTAGCATTAAGAGCCAGTGTACTTATTGCCGGAATCTTCCTGGATTCTTTCTATCCCCCCATTTAGATTGCACTTAAGAGTTCTCCTTGTGATTCTACTTCTCTTGCAACTGCCAACACATACTAATTAAGCCTGTGTGTTGCACAGACTCGAATCCAGTTGATCCTATCTTGTTGCAAGTCTTAAATTCTCATTTTGTTTTAACTCCTTGACAAATCTCGCATTTCACTCACTCAGATGCTCTCATTTACAAAACCATAGAGATAGTCACACTCCGTTATACCACGCTACAATGAACTTGCTCTAAATACCACACTGCGAGTGCTGCTGCTCCTACCCTTTCATTCTATTTGTCCCTACTCAAAGGCCAAAACGTTGACAAAGGCGTCATTTTACTCGGAGCCATCCACTTTGGTATGCAGTACATGTATTATTCGTACTAAAAGCAATTATAAATACACAACCAAGTAATATAAAGTTTTTCAAACCATTTCATCCATTTTAATTATATTTGTGTCCCAAAATAAGATAGAAAGACCTAAATAAGGCAAAATGATAATACCGCCCGATTAAAAATCGTTTACATAGAAAACGTGTTTACATAATGCAGGTAGGTGGGTAGGTTCTGGTGTTGTACTGGGATGTGAGAGCGACCGAGGAATAACGACACAACAAATCCTTTTATTTAATGCTTCAATCTAAAAGTATAATTTTAATGCATTGCAGTAAGCATTGGAATTTCAATTTCCTCTTTCCGTATTATTCCGCAACATCCATATGCGACAGATTCCTTGTAACTACTACATATTGCAGAATCGTAAATTGTATAACTAGACTAGGTAAGCTGACATTTGGTACACATAACGATGCGAAAAATCAATAATCACATAACAACAAGAATACTGCTGAATAATAACATAAACCATAGCTTAAGCTTTGTGTTCATCAGGTGACACTTTTGGAATTACATTAAAGAGGATTTGCAATTTCCAGCCTGAATCCACTTTTCGTTATTTTATTCGACATTCTGTCCATTCAAATGGATTCTCAAATGCTGTAAAAGAATTTTTCCTGTCACATGTTTTTATATGTAACATTTACAAGATAGTAATGTAAACCGTTGGTAAACGGGATAAAAAATATCGTAAATAAAAAAGGAATTAAAAACAGCATTTTTTATTTACATGATCTTAAATTGAAATAGAACCACCTATATGTCAATATATTGTCAAAAAATTGGGGAAGCTGTAAATATAAATTACAATTTGTAGTAAATTGTTTTTTTGAGAAATTATGCATGTTCACTTTAATTACTTCATTTTTCTTCAGTTGTCGTACAGAAAGACGGAAGGACACAGACAATGCAGTCTACAGTCTGTGGACGTAATACAAATGCAATATTTAAATGTCTAATTTGAATATCTCCAAATTGTGTAGTCAAAGTATGTTTTTGCAAGTATTATTTTGTAGCATTCTAATCCCCTCTTATCACACAAATTTAAATACTGCACAGTTACGAACTCATGCGAAACCATCTTAAAAACAACTTTTATGATGCACCAACAAGCTGCATTAAAAATATCATTTTTTGCTTTATTTTACTCATCTTTTAGTAGTTTCGCAAAAACACTTTGAAATCTTTAAAAAAATTAATAATAAATCATTAATCATTCCTATTTTAGAGAATTTAAAAAACATTAAATGAAATAATAGTATTAAGTATGACCTACTACAGCAGTGCAGACTGCACTGCATGCATAAATTATGGAATTCGTTAAGATCAGATAGCGTTAACGCCCCAAAAAACAATATTACCACGATAGAAATTTGAGAAACAGCTACTAAAAACTACGTAATATTTATTTATATGCATCTGAGGACTAAAGTATACATATCCTCGTAATAACTCCACCACTACTACCACTTTGGTTGGAAATAATATTGCGTGCTGTGTATCACAATGATAATATGGAATGATGAAGAGAAAGTCTTTCCGGAGACGAATTAGATGCAAGTCAGTGACGACTGTGGATTTTCAATTAGATATGTAGCTTTAGGTTCATATTTGATGCAGATGCAGAATCAAGCCGAGCTAGCATTTGCAGATGTTTGAGTGTGGCACAGCATAATAGCATTCCTCTCTGACTCATGAGAATCGCTGGGATATCTTTCTAAAAAGAATGTCAAGTCAACAAAAAGAGCAGGGCACTGCGAATTGCAATACACAGAGAAATGATGAGAAAGAGAAGAATGTAATGCTACGGCTACGTACCACTGTAGTGAAATACAACGGAATGGTTTTGTGTCTTTAATGATGCATGCTTTGTAAGAATTGAGAGAGACAAGGGAAAAAGAAAGAGAAATTGTTGAGAAGAATGGACCTGCAAAATTTGTGAGGTCTGGACAGAATGGGAATGATGGAAAGGATAGAACCCAGCAAACGTCGACTCTCTCTCTCTCTCTCTGTCCTTCACTCTGTACAAGTAAAGTAGAATTAGGAGAACAGCACATGTACATACATGTGGAGAAGTTGCAATGTAAAAGCAGGAGAAGCCAGAGAGCTCAGTCCACAGCCAGACAGTTGAGATGAGAGAGAGAGTCGGTTGGGACTGGAGCATGGACTAGCAGGAACCGTAGTGGTTTTGCAAGCAACAACGACGCAGAAGGAGAACATCGATGAAAAGGGAAAACACGTAGCGTCTTTGAGTGGACTTAACTTGAGTGTTTCCTATCCAAGTCTAATGTATGAATGTGAAGGAGCAACACACTGAAGACTATAAAGGACTGTGTGTTGTGCTCTGCTGGTAGCCTTGCCCTTTCTGCCCTTGTTGCCTTCTTCTTTTTTGGCTTCAAACACAGCAGTTAGTGTTTACAAGATAGCGGCATTCCTGCTATAATAATATCATATGAAAACATCGTAACCACAACCAACCCGCAACCTGTGTATTTCTCTAATGTACACAGGTCAGTTCACAAACACAAACTACATAGGTCGCTATATGTTTCATATTGTATTCACACGAGATCCTAAAACTATCTATACGACTTTAACTGCTTTATATCATTACTCTGTGTGTGGGTATTAGATTCCAACGAATGAATTGTACTAGAGGTGAGTATTTGTAGTAAACAGCCTTTGAGAGAAATTGTATGAAACCACGCAATTCGCTCTCAAGTCCTTTCTTCGTTTAACTCAAACTAGCATCACAGTCCTGCACTACTAAAATGTACTACATAATGTAGGTACAGAGGTACGAAAGGAAAATCAGGATTGGTATTGAACAGCAATAAACCATTCTCCTAAAACTCTGAAACTGTATGGCATGGTCTTTCTCATCGGAGGACACACGTACATCACAATGATAACTCATGGTCGTGATTTAATGTGAGTTCTCCACAAAAATGTAATTCTGCTATAAGCTTGAAAAAGTTAAAATAAAATATTGTTTTCTTTTCATGTATTTAAAGTAAAGAAAAGGACATTTATTCGTTCCAACCCAATAATAGTATTTATTATTGTTATTGATTGCCAGAAATTCACATTATTTGCTCGGTCTCACACTTTATGGCAATAATTCTAGGCAATAATGAATGAGAGTAGATAAAATTGGATTTGTTGACGTCTGCATCTCATCTCATCTGTGCAAATGCATTTCTGTTTTCATTTAGTCAGAATGTTAGTGTGGTCTGAGAGGAAATAATAATATTAGAAAACGTTGTCGAAAGGAATCTTTGAGGGAAACATATGGGCAGACAGTATGCAAAGGCTGCCATATAGGTATATATACTACTCTGATGTTATATCAATATTGCCCAGAGAAAATCTAATATATTTACGAAGCAACAAATAAAGCGTCGCAGTGGTAGTGTTGCACGACAAGGCTGTGTGTGTTGGATGTTTGGGATTTATAGAAAGGAATGAGAAAGAGAACAATACAAGAAACTAACAGAACTCGACTTGGTTTGAAGTGAGACGGGAAGGGAAAATAGACTTCAGGATGAAGCCACAGGGAGGGACTACAACTAAAATAACTGAAACTTCTATTTAATGGATAGAAAGTCGAGAGTCTTCCAACGTAATGTACCTATAGTGAATTACATCTCTATAAGGTGCGGCAGACAATCTACTAAGGTAAGTTGAAACAGTAAGAGACTATAGTGGTAGTGCAGTATCTAGCAGAACGCAGAGAAATTTGACAAAGTTAAGTTCAGGCAGGGGCAGAGAAAATACACATCTCGTATAATAAGTAGACTTCATACGGATATTCTTCCGTAGCCAACTTTCACCCGTACGCACAGCCGACATGCCCAGCATCCGTCTCTATAGACGTTGCCAGTACAAGTACGTATTATGAATAACACATGACACTGCACTTGCACCGTAGCACATCCATTTAGAATTCGTTTTCTGTTTTTGTTGTTCCTAAACTACATTTACGATACAAGATATACGAACTTGTGTATACAGCCTCCATGTCTACTGCCGTCTCCTGCCACAAAACCATATTGGATACACATAGTGAGCATAAGCTTACCGGTTTGTGTACCATAATTGTATTATTAATTAAAATCCTGTTCTTGCCAGTTCTAATTATGTAAATAAATAAACAATGACTATAGTGACAATAATTTGCATAATTCTCACTTAATGGCTTACATTGTTATACAGTATACGCATTGACTACTATAAATACCACATACCTGAAATGGGAAGAAGTGTACAATATGTATGTAGGTATTAGTGTATATTTTGTTAGTGTTTGACTGTTCCTTTGTTTTGTGAAGGCGGTAGGATGTACATTACTATTGGATTTTACAATTATTTTGATACGATTACTGTTGGCAGCATCTACTTGTTAGTGAGACGAGACGGAAGCTGATTTTGTGTCTCCAAGTGCGTATGTCGCTGGAAGTGCGTGTAATTTTGGCATTACGGAAGAATGTTGTGTCCCTAATAAGACGAAGGAAGGTAGAGAGGAGAGTGGGAACGCATGGGATTTGAAAGTAGCTATAAGGTTTTGTGTTCTGTGCACTTGGCTAGTGTGGGCCAATGAAAATTTAATTGTATTGCACTATTGCACACACATGGCTGAATGAGACAATACCTGAGGGTCTGTAGCCGGCAATTTGAGGAAGAACAAAAATATCATCATTAAACTTTCATACATCAAAGCATAACTTGGGCTCAGAGAATCGTTCAATTGGAGCGTAAAAAGTTTCTTCCATCCTTGTTCCCACAATGCATGCCATTGCCAACCAACGAATAGTGGTAGTGAGAGTGAGATACTCTTTTGGCTCTTGTGCTCACTCCACTGTACACAAAAAGCCAACATTTCTGACTTTCCCCGTTTCGTCGTCGTCCTCTCTGTCTACCATAATCGGCGTTGTGGAGACTTACTCATATTATTATATTATAGCACCATGTATTTGTACGTCAACTTCCACTCTCCTCCTATTTACTACGACATACATGCAGAGACACTCCATGGCAGTTACAGTAATAGTAGTAACGGTGTACAGGATGCTAATAGCACGACATGTCTCTTAGCCCTATATAAAATATAGGAAGTACATGGATGTACTACTACTACTACTACTAGGGCTAGCACTAGGAGCCTAATGTATTTAGTAGATATCACAGAGGAAATATAAATGCACCAGTATAAATTGTCTCGCAGATCCCACGATTCGTGGAGACATTTATGCATGCATGTATCAATGGAGCCTTTGAGCTGGCTGTGAGAGAAAGAGCGAGAGGAAGAGCTGCAGAGGAAGAACTACGAACATTCAGACAGCTTCAACCATACAGTGCCACACGATTCCAACCGACTGACTCCCGTCCCGTCTTCTTCAGCCGTGTGTATGAATTGTATGCTCTGAGATAAGCTCACTTGACTGCACACAAGAAAATCCTACAACTTTTCTAACTTGAATTCAATTTCAAACTATTGGACAACATGATAGATTCAAAAACCAACATCTCTTTTTCCTTCCCGATTTCGTTTCACTCATTGTCACTACACACAACTGCTCAGGGATCCACTATCTACTCCTCACGACTTTCTTATTATGTCACATAACATTCTACAACCACTCTTCTGCCACACAATGCCAACACAACACATATAATTCTCCAACACCCCTTTTGTACTCTTACTGCTGTGTACGAGTATCATCATTTTATGTTTAAGTAATACCACTGAATCAATATCCAATAACTTTCTCCATAATAGTGCGTATACATGAAAAGACATGCAGGATAATAATAATAAGGCATTTGAACAGCAAGTACACCTCGCTATGCAAATTATACAATGCCGGGTATGTCATTGTGTGTATGTATGCAAAATAAGAGAGAGAGAGTGTGTGTACGGGTAGCTGGTTTCTGCTGGTTTGTAGCCTTAACCCGATTCCGTTGGGCTTTTGTAGTGAGTGGGATAGTTACATTATAGTGGGATGTGCAGTGAGAATGAGATAGCCTGGTCGTAGATTCCATTCAGACATTTAGCATATGTTACGTGCTGTGTGGCTTTATAGACTTTGGCTTGTGTTAGTCAAGTGAACCTAGTTGCCATTGCCATATTAGAGGCTGCCATATACCACTCCTGTAGCAACCACCACTACAGTCGTGTAGAAGAACCGCTTTTGACTTCAACCTTCTCTCACTACTCTCACTAATACACACTTAGGGAAAGCTGGGTGGATTCTTCTCAATCCTCTTACAGATACTTATGCATGCTTACTTACTGCGATATTATTACAACTGGAGTTACTCTCCCACTGCCATTACACTTGCACATGAAGACAATGGCTTATTTTCCCGCAGGCAGACTGCTAGCAACATTAGTCCAGCTCTTATTAAGATTTACCGGTAAAACGAAGACTTAAACAGTACTGAGAATGACTTGTCTCTTCTAAGTATTCAAATAATAATTACTTAAACCCATCATGATGCCATTACATCCGGCTGCCTAGTTCTGTCGTCATAATTACTACAATGAAAAAAATTTAAGCCAAACTTTCTACTCTCTACACGGCTTTCATTCTCCTGGGCGGGGATTTCGGCCGTATACAGTAAGGGTACACTATAGTTGTCGCTTGTTTGAATGTTTTTGTATACCTAAAGTGTAGTATTGTCGAAATATGGAAATATGTCGTCGTATGTTGTCTTTGTTCACTTTGTGAAATTTATTTTGATTAGGTGGAATAGTAGAAAAATGTTATTCATTTGAAAGAACTGGGTAGTAGCAATGCTTTGCTGAGCAAATGGTTTGCCTGTGTTATTAGCACATAAATGTATAATGTAGGTATAGAGAAGTGGTTGGATGCTAAGAATTCAGCATTTGCCTCACAATGTAAACATTCTTTCTTTTTGACTAACATTGTCAGAGAAAAAGAGAGAGAGTATAATATCTGGTTGTATGAGTATAAGCCTTTTATTTACTTGGAGTTCGAGTTGGTCTTTCACTTCCACCCTTTATACGAATTTCTATGGGAGTCGTAACAAAATATTGTATGCATGGTTTTAAAATTCTAAACTAATTTGTTTCACCTATACAGGTTGAATGTATTCATCCATGATTTGGAACCCGTGGGCTTCCACGCGTTTAATGTGTTTCTTCATGCAGCAACTTGTGCCGTGTTTGTAAAAATGTGTATGCAAGTCGCCCGAACCAGCATGATGTGTGCTCTCATTGCAGGACTACATTTTGCAACGCATCCCATCCACACTGAAGCGGTATGTCCTTCTTATTATTCATGTTATTCTAAATTTTCTGCTTTAATAGATTCGACGAGGTAGCTTGTGCATGTGTAGACTGTGTGCAGCGCAGAAATTAATTACTTGACAGCAAATTATGTTTTATAAATTATTTTGCATTATTAGCTAAAGGTAAATATGCCTAAGTTAGTTACAGTGTGTATGGAAAAGCTTGAAATATTTGTATCTTTAAAGCTTTTATGAACTGAGGAGAGAAATGTGTACACAAGAAACAATAAGGAAGTTCGTATACAACTGCTAAGTAAATTATTTAGAGTGAAAACTCAGAGTTGAGTATTTTTGTTGGAGAGTGTAGCATGTTCCATTCTGTCAAGATTAGTTGGCTGGTATAAAGTTTTTCAGAAAAGAAACAATCAAAAGCGTGATGAGGATCGTGAGATCACTTGAGCCAGTCTACTGTGTTAGTGCAGACAAAAGATATTTGCTTTGAGACTATTCAAGGAAAGGTTTTGTGGAAAGGAGGGATAGTATCAGTTAAAAAGATAACATTATATCGTGCATGCAACAGCACAGCTATCTGCCACACGGGTAATGTATGTGTGCAAAGAAGAAGAACGGATCTATTGTATGAGAATGTATGTACACACTCACATTTGCCTATAGCACTAACAAAAACGAATATGTAAAATAATATTATAGTTTCAGTTTGTGGTTTGCTTGTCTACACTGCTTGCTGGTTGTTTAGCTAGTAATAACTTCTCTTATCGTCCAAGGTATTCATAATTCAATTTTCTACCTTTCAGAGTGCATGCATTTTGTCATTGTCAAACTTACATTGAGGCTTGGTGTAGTGAAAGCTAATTTTCCCCTTCAACTTTTATTTTCTTGTGAAACCAGTCCACGAATGTGTTTAGTCTTATCGATTGGAAAATAAAAGTTTTCTACTGAAAGACATTATAGATTTTTCTCTAGGTGTACACATACTCAATTTGTTTTTCTACGAAAGAAAAATACTTTATTGATATTTTTGGTTGTAGGTGACCGGCATCGTGGGACGCGCTGATGTACTAGCATCAATTTTAGTCCTCCTATCCTTCTTGCGCTATAATCGGTAATGAAATTAATTTTCTTCTTTCTTCCTCAATAATATAATAATATATCTTTTTTATTACATCCACATGATATCTATTAGTATTCACATCAAAATCAGTATTCTCAAAATGGAAACAAAATCTATGCACAAAAACCTTCTAATGATTTTGTACCAACACTGGTACTGTAACCCACTAAAAATATTTGTCATCCTCTTTCGAACTCTGGAAAACTACCTGCACATTATTGGCATATTCTACTTTTAGAAAACGAGACAACACACATTAAACTCATAAGACATCAATAGTTTCATATACGTATATTGCCAACCACACGGTATGCTCTTATAATGATATTTTATTAAATATCCAAACACAGAATAGTAAGCACAGCAAAATAAAGGAACCGGACATGTTTGAATAATAAAATTAAGGCTAATAGTCCTGAAAATGTGTAATGAGTTGTAAATGCAGTCATGCATTGTCAGGATTCACCTGCATGCAATCAAAACATAATAAATTGTACATCAAGATGGTAATAAAAACTGAAGTGAGTTGTTTACAATTAAGTTAGTGCCATACAACCCAGCCATGTCTATTAATTTTGACACAGAGCCGCACACTCACTAATAATAAGTAATAAGCCGTATAATGGAAAGAATGCAATTCGGGTTTGATATTAATCTATTCAACTTAAAGACTGCAAACACCATAATGAAAGTGCCTCAGTTTTATTAGTAACTATTGTGTCACGTACTACAACGGATGGGCTTCGAAGCATGTAATCATGTGGAGGTGAAATTATTACACACAGAAACATTTGTAGCTGTACACAACAGAGCGTTTAGTTATTAGTGCCGACATATACATAGCACATGTCTGAGTCCATAAAACCAGAAGAGCTATTGCTCCACATAATATGCACATAAACGCAAACTAAGATAGGAAATGGGGAAAGAACACGAATGATTCATGAAAGTGGCATTAATGGTATAGCCAAACTTCATTTCGTTTGGAAACAATGGAGACTTGATTGCTGTCAAGAAACAGAGTTGAGTCTGTTCAAGCAATATCATCGTAATATAATGTAAGTATATGTAGCATTGTCTGAGAGAAGTCTAAATAAATGGAATCTGACGAGAGAAAGAGAATTTGAGTGTGGGACGCTGTGGAAATCTGTGGAGCATGTAGAATTTATATGTGTACATATATGACAAAATAAAATGTTCCAGTATTTGCGCCACTTCACCCAGCAGTCCCACTCCGAGTCAGGACACCACACGTATAGAGCAGAAGGGAGTGAGAAAAGGTTGTTAATATGTATTTCTAGCTGCCAAGTTTGTCTCGAGGAGAATCAGTAGGACAAATAGCAAGAGAGAGAGAGAAGAGAGAGAGGTAGTTGGTTTTGCAGGAAGCTTTCAGAGACAACTTCGTCTCACGAGGTCCTTGGGGAACGAATAGCAATCAAATGTACTTTGCTTTTTCTACTTACTCTTTGACATCATTTGAGTGTGTATTGCGTAAACCTGTAAATATTACTATGACCAGATCAGACCACAGCACAAGAGTTGTAGTAAGTACTTAGCTCTTGTGTAAGCCGAAATTGCCTATGAGACTTTGTCAGCAGTTTGGGCTGTTCACACAGTTCTCGCTTTTCACTTCTCCGCCAGATACTATATGCACACATTCATCATTCCCTTTCCATGCAGTTACTCGATAAACTACGCTAAGTTTTTTCAACTTGTTCTTTGAACCAAACTCAAATGTTTCTATTCCGAGTGTTACTCTCGCTCTATGTAATGTATAGCCGTAAATACATAATGTTAATGTCTTTTTCAGCTTGCTACTCATATTATACATCGACGACCAAGGTACAATGGCTATACACATGTGGAACACACAACTATACACATAATCCAAGTTTTTCTTTTCACTTCAGCCACAACAGTCAGTGTGGAGTGAATGCAAGATAGTAGTAGGAGCATAGGCGTCTATGTAAGAGCAGTAGTGGTTGTGCCACAACTAAATGCATTACGAAGTAGAACCGGCAAGACGTGTAGTCATTAATGGAAAATACATGGACACACAGGGACGAAGCAAACATTTGCCACTACTACTACTACTACTACTACTACTGTAGTAGTAGTTTGTAGTGTGTGTGAGTGTGTGTGTGTGTGTATAGGAGTAGTGCAAGTACAAAACTAGCTTGAATGATGCGACAAATCCGACCCACAACTTTATGCCATGACATGGCTATTTCTACGACACGAGAGTAGTGCAGGAAAGCCGGAGCCAGTACTAAAGATGTAGTAATAGTGGCGGTGGAGAAGAACATAGAAGTAATACAAGTATTCGTATATTGTACAGTAGTGTGATGTTTAAACGAAAAGGGAGCAACTACAAACTTGCTAACCTAATGACACTTTCATCAACATTCCACCCATCATCTGTCCTCCTCTTTGTAAACTTTCACACCGTACAAACTTTCATTACTTTTACTACACCAAAGAGTTCTGCTGTTTGTCAGTTCCATCACCAAAAAATATACCAGGAAAAAATCCACAAAATACTTCCAACTTCTCTTTCAACACTAACTATAAATTGGGGGTTTTACAACGCACCGTGGTGTAAGTTTCAAATTATTATTATACGTCACCTCAAGGTGTCAATATAATATAGATGGAAGGTATGTAGATCCATGTGAAAAGGGATGCGGAGATATGTAATCCTATTTACAAGTAGAGATCTGCAACTCAAGTGGGTTAAGTTAGCCAAACTTAATTTGCAATAAATTCAGCATTTTCGCTTAATCTGCTCAATATAATGCATGGGTAACAAAAAGCGTGTCATATAAGCTTGTGTAAAGTATCATATCATGTACATAGAATAATACAACTTGGTATTGCTACTTCGTATTATACTACACTAATGGGAAGCTACTGCAAGGTGTAAAAACGTATAGGACATTATATATTGCAGCAGTACATGACATTAAAGGTGTAATTTATACAGTGGAATGTAATTGTAGAGCTAACTCAGCATTTCAGCCGTATATTTAGCTTAATTGCTCAAAACTGAGTGTAGAAACATGACAATGAACAATTCATTGTTTGTGTTTGAATCAGAAGGAGGTGTGAAAACATTGGAGAGAAAGGATAATAATCTATAGCTCTGACACACAAGCAATATAAGAGCAGCCCAAGTATACAGTCGTTTAATATATAAACTTATCGATTGTAACAGAATGAAGACTCAGCATGAATGTTTTCATCTGTGTTGTGCATGATCACAGACATATTCAAAATTGAACTGATGCTATCTTCGTGTTCTCAGGGCTTTCCTGAATGGAATGCTGTCAAATTCGTGGCAGCCATTGTCAAAGCTTTTTATGTGACATCGTTGGAAAGCACTATAAGCTTTACCTCACAGTTGACAACTTTTTTGTTTTGCAACGCCAAAGTAACCTAATGAGACCTGCATAATATTTCTTTATGTATAAAAAATCATTACGCAACCCACATCCACCAAACACAGCATCAATACATCTCTCCACACAAAAGTATATTTTTAGTACTGCCATTACCATACTTTTATCGTCTTCTACACTCTGCTCACTCACATTCTTCTTCGGAGGACCCAGACAAGAAATTCATATTTGCCAAGGTTTATTGTGAAAACTTTGTCATCATATATAAACATCCATTAAATAACCTAAGATTGGTGATTGTTAGATAATGTACACAATGGCACTATTTCACATCACGTCTTGGCAGAAACACATATAATACAATATAGCCAGATGGGTATTACAATTTTACTATTATTATGCGATGCACCTCAATAATAATGATACGCCTAACATCTACTAACTACTATACTAGCTGAACAATGGCCGTGTAGACTTTCAAGTCTTACTTTTACTTTCGTCTGGTATTGACTAGTCATCATGGCATAATGGCTATATATAGCAGCAAACAGTCTACTGGTAAATACTTCAGTAGTCGTGCAATGTCTGAGCAGAGTCAAAATACTCCGAAGACTTTTAAAGCATCCTCTCCCGTTTCATTCAGTGTTCGTAGCTTGTAACAAAGTTATACTTCCATATAGTTTATGAAATGTTGCATTGATACAACAGCAGCATTCCAATTTAATGCACTGACAGCATCTCAAAAGATAAGAGAGGTAAATGGAAGCGCTTCAATATTATCTCAATGGGGTAAGGGTAAAGAGGACCATCAGATATATTTTAGGATGAAGGTAGAAATAGAGAGAGAAACAGAGTGGGGAAAATGGAGAGAGAGAGAAAGAGATGGAGAAGAGAAGTGGCAAGCTGATGTTCTGCAGCGTTCGCTATTATATGCTTTTACGATGGAAATTTTGCATGTTACATCAAAGGAAAAACTGAAAACGTTTAGCAATTTCGCTTCATGAATAGATAGAAGAAGATAAAGATGGACTTCGATTCCATCGATTTTCCCTTCAACACAACTTGATGTTTTCCTTACTGACAAAATGGTTTCATTTTGACATGTAACACATAATTGATAACCATTAACTACTGCTAGCCCTCAATTTCCGCTCACTCTCTACACATACATTCGCTTTGTACATGCTGCACTGTGTTAATCTAATTCATCGTTTATTAAGTAGCGGAAGCTACTTTGTAAGAATGGTGTCTCTGTCCATCAGCTCAAGCTCTCACAAACGAATAAGCAGAATTTGTTCAAACTTTGTGTACGTTTTTTCTATAGGTCAAAACTAAGGTCAATCGGGGAAATTTAATGTTAAATAGTGGAAGCGATTTTATAGGCACGTTCTGTCGGTGTGTCTATCTGTCACAGCGATATACCGAGAATTAATCAATTTGTATGCCTCCGCTACTTTTTTACATTTGTTTTGACACAGTTGATTTAAATAGCTTTTTGTCTGTCATATCTTTTCATACGAATACGAATAAATGGGCTCAATTACATTTTATCTGGGAGAAAATTCAATGCCTTCAACCAAACAACTGTTACATACGTATTATGTACCTGGTGTGTGTTATTGATGTAATAAAAAGCTTACTGCATCATTGTAGATGTACTAGAACACGGAAACGAACGAGAATACTATTATCTTGTTTTCTTAACAGATCATATTTTATTCCCCTTCTAGCTAAAGTAACGTATTACCATATTTAATCCCGATCTAGGTTCGGAGAACGAATATTAAAATCATTCGATATATTTTGCCAGTATAGGACCTATCAATAGCACAAACACTCTTTTGTGTGTGTTAAAATCATTGTACCCTATATAAATCATAGATACCAGAGCAAAGTAAGTTATGCTTTATCATTAGTGACAGCATTTACAATTTTTGCCTAAAAATAGCTTTAGTCGGATTAGCAGTGGCATGGCATAAAGTTAGAACATTATCAGGAGCTTAGTTTGGAGGATAAAAAAACAAATGTGAAGCTGATTTAGAGTCTCTTTTGCGTCAAGGATTAATACAATGATGATAAAATCAGACGGAAGTGAAACTTAGTAAGTATAAGGGAAAGTATGTAGAGAATGAAACTTTTTGATACATATCAGTATTTTAAAAATAGATACACCTACGCTAATAAAATCCCGAATTAATGTTAGTATAAAATGCCATTCCATGACAGAAAGTTCAAGGGATAACTGAAAATTCAAGGAAATGCGTTTATTATTGTTATATTCACTATAATTATGTATTTACTTTGTATTTTAAGTTATATATAGATTGATTTTGCATATCATGGAAGATGTGTGTATAGAAAGGAATGCAGTTGCGCCTGGGTCAACAGCCTAATGAACATAGGCAGATGCATTATCGGTAATACAATGTCATTTATGTACTCCTAGTATAACAAGAGTGCAGTAATAAAAACCAATAGCATACCAACATGGAGCGTAATTCTATGTCACAATAATGCTGTTTGCTATTGCAATTTGCCAAGCCATTACTTGTGCAGTGCAATAAGAATAAAAACATGATAGGGAAAATGTTTCTGAGCAGATAATATATTGTGGAGAATAATTGTCCATCAAAAACACGTTTAAAGAAATGGGCGAAATGAAAAATATCTAAATTAGGGGTTTATACTTCTTCAATGTATAGGTCGTTTTGAAAAGTGTATGGTATGGCATGTGCCACCAAGCACGGAAAGACAGTTTGCTCCATTCTTCGTGTCTCCCGTTGTAGTTGACTATAATAGTAGTTTGCGAATTGCAGTAGGTAGGTTATAATGATTATGCTTTGAGTAAAAGAAATGTAGAACAAAAGAACGATTTGTTGAGAAGAATTGTTTTTTGTAAGCACGGATGAATCCCGAGTATATTCGTCTGGGAAACCAAAATTGAAATGCGGAGTACATTTACATAGAGGTAGTAGAGTGGAGCGGTAGTATATGTCTACCTATATGTAAATCAAAGCGCTGTGAAATGGGGGAGGCAGGGAATTAAATAGAAGGGAAAAGAAATCTTCCTTGGCTGTGAGATGGAAAATATTAATTTTAAGAATCATATATTCTAATTTATTTAATGGAGAGATTTGGAATGGGAAGATCAGTTTGAGTTGAGCAATTGGGAGGAGCAGAATAAGAATATATATGCGAGCAGGGGTATTTTCATGCATCATTTTAAGATTATATACGACAGAGCAAGGTACTCTTCCTGAGTACACATTGGGCTGCCTACATGTCTCATGATTAGAGAGTGGCCTGGGCACACTTTTCGATGCCCATACACGCCCATGCCCTTACGATTCGCCCATGGATAATCTATCTTCGTCCATGGGTGCCCACGTTTGGGTTTCATTTGCAATTCTACCACTAGAAGGTAATTTTAGCAAACAGATAACGCTTTTTCATTTCATAAATCATATGACATACCAAAGTTTCGACACGGCATAGACCACATGGGCACTACTGGACCCCCTTGCCCATGGCTTTGGTGCCCATACCCGCTCATGACCATGGAGGCCATGCCCATAAAGACGTCCATGCCCAAGCGACCCTCTACTCATGAGACGATGCTATTTGTATAGTGAAGAGGCGAAGAGAGAGCACACTTAAGAACAATAAGGACTTTTTGAGTTATATAGACAGTTGAGCTGAGAGATGAGATAACTGAGGATTAGTTGAAAGGAGGGAAACCATTAAGGAGATTGTACACCTGAACTCGGGAGAAACGTTGAATTTTGGATAAGGAAATGTTGAGTATATCCATTCTTGAGAAAATGACTCCGTAGCGGCAATGAAGCTAATTATGTATGGGAAGAGCCACGACTTACGGTTCAATGGAACTTGGAAAAGTTAAGAAAATCTATATCCGCGTTCTACTGCTGATTATGAACATAATCTCTACAATACAGCAACACAACACAATAGAAAACAATCGGCATGCACTGCTCTGGTTCTTCTGGATATGGTGGTATTGAAGGGAAAGTGAGGAAACAGAAAACTTCTAATGTCCCATGAATAAATGAACGAACATTCAAACGGCAAAACTTTTGGCAGAGAAGGACGTCGAGCCCATAATCATCAGCATTTTTGGAAACGATCTTTTTGTTAGACGCCGAGAAATCTGCTTCTTATCGATTTTAATTTAAGTTCAAATTTCGTGCATGCAAACAATAAGAGAGACTGCGTGTTAACAGAACACAATGGTTCTCACAATATTTCCCAACTAAAGGTGTCTCGTCTGACAGGTCATTTGAACAACGATAATTTCTTTTCTTTGTTCGTCTTTTCTTCAATACTATCAGTCGATTTTATGTGTCTTACACGTTTCAAACGCCCCAATCAACCCGTCCATCTACATTTTCTCTCTGCTTCTCTTTCAATCTTGTCTGTGTCCCCATTCCTCTTCCTTCTCCAACAATATACCGAAACTGTTCATCCATTCCATCCGTACATTTATAACTCAACTCTGCCAGCAAAACATAACACAGAACTTACCATATAAAATAAAATATTATGTACGCAAGAAGATAGGAGGAATATCTCGAATACAAATACATCCTGTTCCTTTACATTACACAAGTGACAAGAATTCAAGCAGCTGTGTTCGAAACGTGTTTTTGTTTGTTATATTGTATTATCGGGGAAATAATGTTACAATACATCTTTAGAGCGAGGCAATAACAAAATTCGATTCAGCTTTCAATTTTTCAGTTTTATTTTCCCTTGGCATGGTTTCTTATTTCAAGGTATATGTTGCATTGCTATTTTACTGATTGTTACTGTAATAGGGGTATAAATGATGTCAGGAAGAATGTTCGAGCACGGAAAGGAGAAAAGAATTTCTGTTCAACAGAAAACACAATATGCATTATTATACCACTCGAGAACCGTATTTGGTCTATGGGTGTATAATATTATGATACAATGCCTGGCTAAATCTTTTGTAGTTTCGTACTTAAAAGATACACTAAAGATCTGTTGTATACTCCATTGCACGTTCACCCAACTCCAATGCATTTGCTTTCCCTCGTTCGTTCGTTTAGATGTTTCAGTATGAATCACTGAGTGAGTGAGACTTTGGCGTATTTTTAGACTTTCTCCCTATCTGTATTGAGTAACTATGCGTGGAGCGTTATTTGCAGCACATACAGTATGGAGAGAATGGATAGACAGAAAAGAGATTTGGCCAAGAGTTGAGCCTATTCATGCAAAAGAGGTACATTTGGTTCTGGTGCGAATATAGTGGCTGCAATGTTACGGTAAGTAAGAAGTGTGAAAGATAAGGCGATTACGTGGCAAGTATTTGGAATCGAGGAGTACTACTAGCAGGAGCTACCATAAAACACAGTTCTAACACTCTTCTCACCAGTTACAAATATCTACGCACAAAAGAGCTGGGAACGATTTCCTTTCACACGTTTTGTCTTTCAGTCATGGTTACAAACTGTCAAACACTGATACTCAAAGGGAAAACTGTTTTCAAACTGACACATGTTTAGCAAAACAAATCCGATTGCGCCATTCTATTGTTTATTGCAAAATCGTGTCGCTAAAATTGTAATTGAGTATTATAACGGTACAGTTTGTATAACGCCAGTTTAAAATAACGCGTAAAATTCTTCATTAAATAGGTCGAAACCCTCTTTTAGACTAGATCAAAGTGTCATATTCCTTCAAACAAAATTTCGTAGGAGCTTCCTTTGGTATGTTTCCGTTACTTAATAAATAAACTTTAAACCTCGTAGTTTTATACTGTGAGAAACGAAAGTATGGAGAAAGTTATAAGGTAGAGCCAAATGTTTTCATCATCTGGCAACTCCTTCTGCAAGTCAATATAATAGTATCAAGTAAATAATACATAGATAGGTTTTACAATGCATTTTAAAAATTCGAATGGGTAAGTAGTTGATTAATTAACTGCATGAGTATAGGCTCGTGCTTGTAACACCATTTTTGTCTACCAAATGTTTTTGTCCTTGAGTATGTAAATCTATTAGGATTGTGAAGTGAAAATAAATATCCATAATCTTTTGTGAGTACTCAGTTGAGAATTAAGATTTAGGTACTGCATTTACTCAAATAAGTCACATACTATGACATTTCAGTTTTAAGTAGGTGAATCAACGTACTTGAGTGATTTTTTATCCACACACAAAAAATAAGAGCTTAAATTGGTTCGAGCTGGACGGATTCAGTGTATAAAATCAACTATAAAGTACTACAGTGTTAACATCTCATATTATTGTTGCATTGACTATGCTATACTAAATATATTGTTATATTGACTAAACAATAATTTCGTTTCTGACGCATTTTAACTGAACAAAGGACAAAATATTTGAGTTAATAGGATATTGTGAGAAGCACTAGAAGATGAAATATATTTATCACATAAAGCGTACACTAGTAGTGAAGTTCTAAAAATAGTATTCTCTATTCGTCACAGAAGAAAAGCAAACGTATCGTATCTTATCAGGCAGTCACTTGTTTGTAAAAGGATTTCACACGCTTCACTCAAAGAAGAAAGGAAAGAGAAATCCTCAAAAATGCAGATTTCTCATTCTATTCTTCTAGTGCTTTATTCTGCATACATTGTGTTTTCTGCCTTTGCTGGTACAAAAGCGTAATATTATGGCATCGAAGGTTGAAGTGTTGTGTCTCGTGTTGTTTTGTTTAATGAAAGTCATATGCAGTACTATCAGTGTGAATGCATACAGAGAGATGCACAGACAAAGGTACTTTAAAGTCCTTTAGTTGATGCAGCATCATTCACAGCGTCTTTGCATTCTATCTGATTTCTCCATAGCTTCAACTTGAATGGAGCGAAGGCTGTTTACGAGGCTCGTGTAACACGTTACATGGTACAGACTTAGAGACAACATATGTCATTCCATTAGCATTCAACACACCCTCTATTTCCAATCAAAAATCCCACTTTCCAGTAGCAGACGTATGTTGCCTAGTACATTATGTAACAAAAAAGTGTTCTTTCATAGGATGTGAATGTCTTAAACACCCTGTGAAACGAGAATACCCCAGAATGTCTGCCGTCTGCATTTATTCTCCATTCATACAAGTACATAAGTGCACATAAGTATGCATACATACGTGCATAACGTACAACAAGCATAATTCAGCTCATACTTTAAATCATGTAGCTTCAAGGTTTCTTCCAGGCTGTCTGTGTAGATTTCCCATGTCTTTCTTATGTATATTGTACGAGGAGAAGCAGGTAGTGGGAAAACTAACGATGGTAGTCGAGAATCTACTTACTCCGGCTACACTTACACATGTAACACTTCTGCTTGTATTTATATGAAAATCTTACACTTTCTTCCCCCTTCTTCATTCTCATTTCTTTATAAACCTCTTTTCTCTTACTACCACCATCTTTTTCATGTGTGGAATTGCATTTCAAACGTGTAACCATTCATACAAACACAAATACTATAGCAATTCCTCGGATATTGTTATGGCCATCTATAAGTTGCAATTCGTGCAACATCTATTCAACTACACATGTTTCACTTCCTTTGCATTTTTAGTCTTTTGGACTAACAATCAGCATAATAATGCACTCGCGCACTTTACATGCATAAAGTTACCATCTTCTCATTTTACTTCTCAATTTCTTCTTCGCTTTACAGCAACTGACTTTTTATCCAGAATAATTTCACTTTCAATTACATTAGTACCAAAAGCCCAGACATGAAGGCCCACACATGCAACTTTTTTACATAATTGATAATTACGCTTCACAATAATATCTCATGTTGAGAAATAAAAAAAGAACAAGTCATTGTAACAGTCATGTAAAGTAACATTTAACTTAACAAATTGCAACTGCAACTCTGGATAGATTAGATTTTATGGAAACTTTTTGCACAAATTGAAACCAGAGTTTACTATCTAATACTAAGTAGTACACAAAAAACAAGTGTAGTTATAAAAAATCTACTTAAATTGCAAGTTAATGAAAACATTACGCCCTTAAATTGGTATAAACATTATTGTTGGCGTTAACAATGTTCCTCTTTTTGTCAAATTAATACAGAGAGCACTTCTAATGCGTTTAAAAAATATATTTATACATTACAAGGTCAATTCCTAGATTAATGCTTGAAATTTACAATCTCAAATTAATTCATTCGAAGAAGTAATAATATAACATTGCGACACCCTACATATACATCTATTATTGCCGTCGTAACTCACGTTTGCACTGCTTGATTGTTTTCTTCGCCAAATTATGTTTTAACTATTATACAAACGGTGTTTGGGGCGAAGTGAAGTTTCCGGTTGATACACTTAATATTTCTTTAGATTTATATTAAGGAAATACTATTTCCAATAATTCTTATATAGAAAACGATGATTCTATACTCATTTCCATTTTCTCCATTAGATCGCAGTTTTAAGAAGGTGGATTAGGAATTCATATCTAAATGTGCCTTAGGGATACGAATATAATTACGACGTTAGAACTTTTTGCATCGTTTGGTTGTTTGAATAGGCGGTATCGTATTCTCGTGGTTGTTTGTACACACAGACACACTCACACACACCTTCCTACACTTAGGAAGATTGAGTATACCAAACGAGATATTTTTATTAAATGAAAACAAAAAGACTACTATGGTAAATGAATGTTCTATTAATTTTTTGAATTGCCATTTTTGTAGGTGCCAAAGAGAACTACACAGTAAGAATCTAATCGTCTCTGTGCTACTGGCGTTGGGAGCGATGCTGTCAAAAGAACATGGAGTTACTGTTTTGGGAATTAATTTTGTCTGGGATGTTTTTCTTCATCGTCGTACCATTACCAAGTAAAACTTTGTTTCATTGTTTCCTTTTTGCTTAGAAAAGAAATCCTTTGACACTAGTTTTACAAGGGAACAGTTGACAATAAAAATAATTATTTCGGGTTTTTAAACCCTTTAGCTACTTATGGAACAGGAAAATGACTTCAAAGGCAATGCGACTCTTTAAACGGCTATTTGTTCTTGGATTAGGAGTAAGTTCTTTCTCCGCTACGGAGATTTATATCTATTGTCTGATTGTGAGTTTGCATTTTATTTGGATGTAGCTGCTATATTAAAACACATTGTGAATACCTGACTTAATCTGAAAACTTTTACATTATTTTTCTTTAGGGCTTAGCTTTCTTAAGTTTCCGAGTTTTTATGCTACGAGGATCACTGCCGCAGTTCTCAGATCAAGACAATCCGGCATCTTTCAGCCCATGCACTCTCACAAGGTAAGAAATTATTATTTTTTCACTACCCACCGAATACATAATCCACCATTACAGTAGTTAACTTTCCCAAATATTATGCAAATCCCATTAGCATTTTCCAACTTATAAAACGCGAAAACTCCAATTCCACAGTTACTTTGAAGTAAATTTTCATTGTATTTAGCCTAAAAATCTACATCTGTACTGACAGTAAAATACTGCCAACTATAATATTTACAATCACATAAAAATTGACATTTACTAAAAGTTCGGAGTACGTGGTTGGCTTCATTGTATTAAAAATCATTTATAAATTTATTTTTTTAATTTGCAGGATACGCACATTAGTTTATTTGCCGGCATTTAACTTCTGGTTACTTCTGGCTCCGATCAACTTAAACTATGATTGGCAAATGGGTTCCATTCCTCTCATCTCAAAATGGGCAGATATTCGAAATGCCATTAGTTTAATCTTTTACTCGGCTTTGTTGTGGTCATGTGTCAATCCGTTTTGGAAGGTAAGATAAAACCGCTGGCATTAAAATAATCATAGTACCTACCGACTATTTACTATCAACATGAACTACCTATGCTTACGTTGTGAAAAGCATAATATGTTTTCCCGGCTTGTATGTAATCCATCGTTTTACCCCGTGCAAGATAGTCACGTAATCTAAAGCAAAATTTAGCCAAGTCAATGATCTCATAAAGAAAAAGAGAAATACAGATAAACGATGAAACCAAGGCCAAAAGAAAAACGTGACTTTACAGCACTGACTAGTTCAGTGACTACTGGTTGTGTTTTGGAGGAAAAGTTTTCTCAGACACAGAAATGGAACAATGATCGATAGACTTATTGAACTCGAACACAGGCTTTGTCTCAATTTTCTAGGGGAAACCTCGAAGAGATGTGGTCGTAGGCTTGGCATTTCTCATCATCCCTTTCATTCCGGCATCCAATCTCTTGTTTCGTGTCGGGTTCGTAGTGGCTGAACGCATCCTATACATTCCAAGGTAAATTGCTCTTTTATATATGGATTTTTATCTCACACCTATTTTCTTTATACGATCCAACATTTCTGCTTCGGAAGAGTCAGAACCTAATACACATTTCCCCGAGGTAGAAAATACTTTTCTGTGTATGCTTTGGTCGATTTGGCTTATTGCATCTTGACGACTAAATAAATCATTGCTTCGTGTTATTTAACTAAATAACTCTTATTCTGTGTGCATCGCAAATTACCTAGCTCAAAAAATAACTCACAGAAATAGTCTTTTCATCAGCTTGTGAAAACATAATTTATGCTGTTTACAGATGAATGTACATAATGATGATATATATTCATGCGAATTATTTATTTGAATAGCAATCGAGATTCTATTGAAGTTTTGATTTCCACAAATTCATATTATACTAAAGATTTGTAGGGTTTGCTATCTAAACGCTGAGAAACTTCAAAGTATCAAAGAAAAACTTAAAAGATAGACGTTTTCGCTATAAATCATTCAACCCCTATAATTTTCGTAATTGTCGTCATGAACATCCTACGAATGAGACCATTTCTTTCAATTTAAATTGACTTTGTCGATTTTATACACAATTTGATTTCTTTGGCGTAAAGCTTTTTTATCATTTTATTGCTGCACATAATAAATGTTCTAGTTTAGCCAGAACGTTGTCACAACACAGTTATATTATATTACCCCAGTTTCAGATATTAGATGAAATATGTGTGCAACTGCCATTAAAGAGCTATCTCGATTTTTTATGGCAACATTTTTAATTTACTTATACACTGTCGAAGAAACAACTGCTTATTTCAATCTGTAAGTCAGAAAGAAAGAGAATCATGTGTTTGATATGGCAGTGGAATAAAAGTACCTATAGAAGATAAGGCGTATCAGCAAATAACTTTCCGTGAAAAGGATTGTATCATAAATCCTGATGCTCTTTAGATCCAGATCCAGTTTGAAGTAAATAGGAACTTCATTAAAGGATTCAATTTAATCATAAAGTAGAATAGTAGACAAAACTATTAATTTAGTTCTCTTTCCTGACAAAGCATAAAATAACTTGAGCGAAGTTATGCACAGCCGAAAGTTTTAATCTATCCGTATTCACATTTACTTTACATCTCTTTTTCTGACTTCTCTGACACTATCAAACTCTCTTCTTAATAATAAGACGAACAGTTTCTTAATTTCTGTCTGTAGCCTTTGTTTTAGCAACAGAAGGATATCCTGATCCTCACAACTTATTTCAAAAACCATTTTATTTTAGCTCAGTGATCACTCATATAACAGAGAAAACTTATTTGAACACTTTACAGTACATACTATAGATATATTCATCTGTATGCCAAACTTTGATAAATTTAAAATTATTGAATGTATGTTTATTACAATTTTATGTCCTTTTGATTTAATAAAATTCAGATAAAAATTTGCCAACAACAAAATTTTAATTTCATTCCTTTCAATACTTCATGTACTTAGAGAAAATTTAAATTGAAAGATGTAATTGTAATGCAAGGGCCGTTTTCCTGGCCAAAGGCAAATAAATATCAATATCAATTGCTTAGAGAAAATTTTAGTTTTCAATCACGACTGTTTTTTTAGAAATAAGATTTACGAAAAAAAGATTCGATAAAATCTTTGAGTAAAGCCGTAAAATTGTGACAGTATTATTATTTTGAGATGGCTTCTTTCCTGACTGAGAGGTTTTCTTTCACTTGGAAGGTTAATTATTACATGGAGAATGACATGAATGTATGGATGCAAAAGTGGAAATGGAATATTAAGAATAGTGATTAAAATTTGATTTATTTCATTAAGCTGAGAGCTTAATTGTAAGTAAAAAGTCTAATATATCACATTGTTTTTGTCAGCTTGGGATTCAGCCTTCTGGTTGGAACTGGAGTTGAAAGAATTATAGCGCTACAGAAATCTTCTCTAAAAATCCACTTGACCAAAATCGTTTTAGTGTTTTTTCTCAGCCTGTTCGCCTACAAGACGTGGCAGCGCAATCAAGACTGGAGAAGCAGAGAAACCCTCTTTACGTAAAAACTAATTTCATACTATCACTTTTATGTTCACAATCACAATTTTGTATAAAAATTTCATATTCATAATGCCCCGATGTAGTGTTACCAATGAAATATATAAAATAATTCTTATTGACTCCATAAACTAAAATCACATGGAAATCTTAATATTTTGCATGAAAGGCATACGTTCTGGTTCTACTGTATTGCAGAACATTTAATTGTATTACCTAGATACATTACAAATTATATTCTTTGATGAAAAATTGTTGTTTTACTTAATTTTATTGCACATGCCCTTAGTTACAAAATAACTTCTTCAGAAATTGTAGTACAAGTCATTTTATGGCAACATAAAGTGCCTTTACAACGCTTTTCCAACAATCTAATCATGTTCCGATGTTTTCCCTAACAATTTTTTGCTAAAAATGAATGAACTAGATGTAATAAAATTTTCCAGAAAGACTTCCATAGTCACTACACATTGAAATATTATATTTTCTAACAATATAAAATATAGACCTATATAGAAAATTGTATTAAGGGGGTATCATAAAACAATAGGTTTTTTAATTGCTTTTATTTTCGCTCTGCCTTCCAGATCCGGTTTACGTCTTCTTCCCCACAACGCTAAAATGCATTATAATTATGCGAACCTTCAAAAGGATTTGGGAAACACTGAGAAAGCCATTCATCATTACAAAACTGCTCTAAGGTGAGGCATACTTCCTTAGCTCTGCGTGAGTTTTAAATCATTGTCTCTTGGAATATGAAGATGAACGTATTGTTTGATATATACTACAAAATATATATGACATCTACACACATAATAAGACCACATATACGAAATCAAGACATTTAGGGAAATGGTCTGCCGTATTTGCATGCTTTATTTATTATGTCGGCTTAAGTGAGACACTTGGAAATAAAAATATAATGCATGGTTGTGGAAATGGCTCAAATCAGTATTCACTCTTTCTTTGTAATATTTAGCTAACGTCTCAAATAGCCACATCTTCATACTATCTCTAAAATCTTGTGAAATTATAAAATCTGAAAGTTGAATATTTTACTAAAGCTTACCAGACTGCATTCATTAAAAACAACACAATAAAGAGCAAAGCAGAAATCTCTAAACATAGAAATTTAAAAAAAACTGTTTATGTTACCACTTTATTTATTTCTATCAAAAGGTTTCATACTAATATGTTTTGTGATTTGAATGGAACAATGCGATCAACTACCTGGTTTAGAAATATAATACAATACCCATGTAACTAATTTCTGCTCTTTGTTAGGTATCGGTATGTGTACTGCTGTGTATGTTTTGATATGCTCTGAATATTAATTTGTTTTACATTATAAATATTGTCATTACTGTAGGCACAGTTAGAAGGTAGAGGTACATAATATACTACTGCCTATATTGTACTATTTATTCCAACGGCAAAATACCTACTGAAAATTATTGCAGAGTAAACTTTACAAAAGTGGGTTAAAATTCAGTGACTCAACTTGAATATAACTTTTGCATTATTTCTGATAGCAGGAAACTCGAGTTTAATTGAATAATACGGGTTCTGACATTTCATGATAAGTAAGTGCGCTAGGAGCTACTGGCAAGTACCTACTTCGTATTGTTTGAAACAAATTGCACGTATTTCTCTGTAGGAAGCAGCTATTGAATTAAAATACCTATTGAATTTAAGAGAACTACTTCCAACAAAAAAGTGTAGAATGGAGAAACGAGTAGAAATCGTGAGTTCCACTTGTACTAAATAATATGAATGGTACTGACTTCGCTGTGTACGTTTCCCAAATCCCAATAAATGTTTCCTTTCTCTCCACTTAGAGTCTGTCTGTAACGCAATTTGCTTGCTTTAAATGAATCAAAGCATTTCAAATACTTCTACTAGTCCTAAACGAAACTATTCATTTTAAAATCAATTGCAAGAACCTATCAACTTTATCATGCCTTTTTTTAAATCGCTCGTCAAAATCACATTTGTCTCTTTTCAACATTTATTTGCACAACGAAAATATGTTTTGTGCCAAAGTAGGTATTAGGAGAACATTAGTTAGGTACCTGATAGGTGTAATGTGAGATCGTGACAACTCTATTGTGATGGTACATCAAAAATGATCATTAATGTACTTTTAGTCAACAAAGGATATCAAATTCTCAATTTCTCCCTGATACCTTATATCTTTTATACAATTTCCTACTGATGAGTAATATTGCGTTGATAAGGAAATAGTAAACCATTCAAGACGGATGTAATAAAGTAGCGTACGAAACAGAATTTTACGTATGCTAAATAACTTAAATTACTGTTAATTTGTCAACTTATTTGTCAAACTGTTGTTGTCAGATGCAAATTGTTGTTCTCAACTATTTGTTGAACGAATTAAGTTAATTCGTCGTCAAGATATCGAATTACTAGTTATGTAGACGTACACACAAAACGTTCCTATAAAGTAGCTTTCGCTACGTAAACCGTCGTTGTTGTGACACAGAGATTCCGTATGAGAAGTTTGAACGATATGTGTTCATCCGTTCGGGAGTTATAGCGGTCACGGACGGACGGACGGACAGACGGTTTCACTATTCTTATAAAGTAGCTTACGCTACTTAAAATGCTACCTAAACCCACTACAAAATTTCATATTACACAAAGAGAATGTTTCCATTGTTGCATTTTTTGTGTGTGTTTGTACATTGATATATAAATATTTCTTTTCTTCATTTTTCTTCTGTTTTAATTTAAAATCTTCAAAAGGACGTTTTAGCTTTTCAGTGAGCTTTATCTTTGTATTAGAAGTATATATGCAATATCATATCGATTTCCAATGTACATTGTGCATTTTTCCATGAATGTGGATTATACTTACTGCTTACCTCAAATAACTGTACTCTTTAGTTGACATTGAGTAGCTTTTTCGCTGCCTGCCTCTCATGTCTCATATTCAGAAGACAAAACCGACATTCAATATAAGAGACATCAGAAAACATGAGAAAAACAAGCATAATGTATATGTACTAACTCTTTACAAGCTGCATGTCTACAGATAAGTACACAACTCAGGAAATATTTTTTACATTTATTCTGTAGCATTACACTACTGTACCTACAAAAAAGCCAGGCTTATTCTTCGATACTTTTATGATGCAGGAAGCCATTACTCAAATTCAACCTCAATAACCAATACAGTATAATATTGGAGGTTGGATGGATAGCAATCAGATTCTATAAAATTATATAACTGACTTTGGAATGGCTGAGGCTGAATTAATCTAGTTAGACATTAGTCGGACAAATAACACAAATAGGATATTGACAAAATAGTTGAAGAGGGAACTGTAGATTTCCGCTGGTGGTGTACAAAGTGCTGCTGTGGCAGTCCACACATACAAATACATACTTGGAGAAAGATGTTTTACAAGTCTAGATAGAACTCAGGAAATCCATTTACATATAGGTACTCTTCTGTGTGCATTCAGTCATTCATGTGTGTAAGGCATTGGCCATCCTGCACATCCCATATAAACTATACCACCACTTATGTGTTCAGCCTATTATACTATAGGCACTGGGACTTGCAACGTCCCTTTATTGCTATGTTGACATCGTTTACTACACAAAATTCAATACGAAAAATTGATGACGGGTGGAATTTACTAACATTAAATGCCTTAAGACATCATATAAAAACCATATTCTCATCGGTTCATGTGAGCTGAACTCTGTTTATGGCTTCAGTGGTGGGTCAACAATCCGCAGTAAGGCAAATTCATATCTTTAGGCAAAATATTTAATTAGAACTTCAACTCTTGTGACTAGTAATTAAATATCTGCAATATTGTGAAGATGATGAAACTGTTTGAAAATTATATTCGTCCTAGGAATTTATATAGTATTATATATTTGTGACCCCATAATCAAGGCCTTGAGTGAAACTATAGAATATTTCCTTTGGCAAAGTAATTAATTAGTTTATCTATCTGTACTATTAGCACACCTGAATGTAGCCACAAATATCGATTTAAGTCATATACTAACTGCTTGCGATGCATGTTTTGGATACACTACATGTTGTGCACCTTTAAATAGAATGATGTTAATGTAGTTATTGAAAGTAGTCCCACAAACAGAGCTGAACTAAGACCAAATTTGTATAGATACAAGCTTTATTCAATTGCAATTTACTTTCCAGACACACAAATTTAATATAAATTGTAACTTTCCAGTAGTATTATTGATGTTTTGGTACTACTCTATTGAAGCATAATGCAGGAAATAATGGAGTAAGATATCAAAGTGGATATTTCAGCCGGACGTGCTTTCAACAATATCTCTACACGCAAATAAAGATACGGTTGTATTTGAGACTCGTATATTGTGCTTCTTGGCGAGAAATTGAGATGAGACATACAATATCTGAAGATTACAATGCTGAAACGTAGAATACGAAGTAACGTCAGAATGGTAATATTTGTGAGAGTAGTTTGGTATATGCAATGCCTAGTGAAAGTAGCACATAAAGCATTGAGACTACTTCGGCGGGTATAATAAGTATTCTGTAAAAATAAGCCACTTTCGACTCTGTTGGTTGAAGATATACGTATTTTTATGTACATAGCGATGGTCTTGCAGGAAAGGAGCGTGGAGCAGAGTTCCATTATACAATAATGACGTCTAGTACATAGATAAGACTTGGAATAGTGAATAGACGATAAAGTAAAGGCCACATGGCTTAGGAAATGTAAGGAGTGGAAGTCGACTGACAATGAGTGTATGTATGGCAAGCTAACTCCAATAAATGATGGAGATCTTTGAGAACTTATGCGAATGTAAGATGAATACCTCTGAACGTTTAGCCAGTTGTGTATATATTTTTGTAAGAATGAGAGTTAGGAATGAGGAGGGAAATGTACATAAAGTAGAAGATGAGAAGAATTGGAGAGGTTATAATCTCTGGAGGATTTGCCTATAAAGTTCATTCGGAGAAAAATGCCAAAATAGAAGGGGGACTTTAAGGGAAAAGCAAGGCAATAAAAATGCTCTTACAAGCCCAAGTAAACTTGCTAAAGTGAAATGAAAAGAGTTGCACAGGAAACAGAAAAATAATAGAGCTATAACTTGCCGAGTCTCTCACGGGGAGCATCAACAATAACATACGAGCTATTATCTCACAATCTTTGTTACTCTCTACTCTTTTATGTCTCTCAAGATGCAGTCATCTTTGTCAACCGAATCGACAGGTCGCCATCCAATTCTCTCTTTTCACTCCTATTCTATACAAAACTGTCAATTACTTACAATCTCGCTCTGCTTTCCAGAATTAATTTGTCCCTTGCTTCAACTTCAACTATGTCGTACAAATAGCATTATTCAAAGAGATAATAAAAATTCAGGCAATACAAACAAACTAATGTTTGTACACGCATGCTACAAATATAAATGATACTCTTTCTGTCTTCTCTATTTTCCTCATATGTCTATTTACATTTTAATTGCGCTTTATCATTTGCTTTTATACTTTTACTAGCGTAGTGCCGTGGTCGTAGCTAACAAAATAATTAAATTTCCGGCACAGTAAGTTTACACAAGATGAAATTAATGTTGGAAGGTAAATTGAATATAAGACACCATTAATTTTTTATGTATTAGATATGCAATTTACACAGAAGTTACTTTTACTCATAGTAGGAAGAGAAATTATAATACCTACTATATAGTAAAGATACAACGTTCTACGTAGAGCGGGTTGGGAATATATAGAACCAAATAAAGATGTATAAAGTTACATGAGTATAAGCCTAAGTAAATAATAAAATATAAACAAACGTGCATAAACTCCTTGTACAGCTGAATGTGTTCACGACTGTGCAGTTTGGGTAGTTTCGTAGTTTGTCAGAGCGTGCATGTTATTATCAGCTATTACTCTTCATTTTACTTATGTATGCATGGAAGTGGTAAATGAGGCTAGTCGCCTAATTTGTCATTTCAAGACACATTCAGTAATGAGTGTTTCTTAAAATATGAATGAAGCATTATGAGGGAAATCTGTTCACAGGATTGTTTTGTTAGTGGCCTAAGTTTCTTTATTCGATAGCATAGCATAGCGTTTTTTAAATTAGTAATAGGTCATTCCTTATTACGCTGCTTCAATGTTTTCATATTTGATGTAGAAATTATCCATGCATGAGAGCCGAGAGTTTCACATTTTGGGTGAGTAGGACTTAGGAAGAGATTGTACAGCTACAAGCCTATAGCAGTGTTGTATAGAAAGTGGTGCAGTGTTTTCTGTTTTAGTGAAGATAGCAGAGAACAGAGGGAATAATAATTTCAATAGTGATCCTCCCATTGGAACCCTAGCTACACAGAATGAATAGCTAATGACAATGACGGTTTCAGTTGCAATTAGTGCAGGGAATTATTTTGCAAGGGTTCTCTTAGCTCAATATCCGTGACACACTGTAGGCCGTAAGTTATACGGAAGACAAAAGACAATTCCATTCAAGTATGTTGGCAAGAGAAAGTACAACAGTAGAAATGAGTTTCTTTCGTCTTTCTTTAGGTTTATAACTGTCGCTAAGTAAAGACACTATACGAGCCGTGATGAAGAGAGCACGACGACATGGCTCAAGTTCTGCCTTAAAAAAGACAAAGAATTGAAAAACTCGAGTCAACTCGGACTCGATGAGTTTTACTTGGACAAAGAAAAGGACATTCGAAAAAGACACCGAACTGTGTAGTCAAGTTATATTATTTTCCCGGCTACAATGAGACATCATAATACACACACATTGCACACACTACACGTTTCCGGACTCAACCATTCAACTCTGCACATTCTACTACATAAATGTACACATTTCTATAGGTATACGTACTCACTATGTGCACAACGTACAAGGTTCCTGTGTAGCCACTACTAGCCAGTACAATTGCACTTGGCAAAAATACCGGCGGACTATTGAAGTAAAGCAGGGAACAGTAGTGCAACGTTATATTTATATCAGTCTGGAATCGGGTAGATTTGTATTGTCAGGGGAGAAGGCTGAGTCAGAATTAAATTAGTAGCTTCGGCTCTTTCCTTCTTCTTTCCGTTCGGACGACAGATAGTCCGCCAGACCATAGTCACCCGAGTTGGGATTCACACGCTGTTGACTTAGGTACTGTGTGTGCTGCAGCTTTATCTCAGAAACTCCTTTCCAGACTCAAGGGTATGGTGGGAGTAGCGGTGGTGGCAATAGTGCAGTATGTATGTACATTGCATAAAAAACACAACAAGATCCCAACAAATTCTTTGTTGCTTCAAGTCATTAAGGAAATTCACGGGTCGTTTTGGTCTACAAATGTAGCAGTAGTACTAGCACTTGTTCTGTTTTCAATTTCAATGCTCTTGTCATCTCCCCCAGCCCAAAACAATTCCGATGATAGCAAAGAACCTCTCTTCGCTTTCTCTTCCATGTTTACGTTTTTTCTGCACTAAAGTCTATGTAGTCGTAAACAACCGTAGGCGAAACAGAAACCATTTCACCAGCAAAATTAGTACAACCAGTCTAAAATATCTTCTTTACTTGCGAAAATAATATAAAATAGCGCTCTTTCCATTAGACAAAGTGAAGTTATATAATAAATCCATCTGGGTTTTTCGTTGAAAATTGACAACGCACTTTGTCTTAGCAAGACTACCTGGAAATCGTACTCCTAATTGAAAGAGAAAAGATGTTGTTTCCACTGTAAGTCACTGACTGAGGTTTTTTCACATTTTTGTTCACTTTCCCAGTTATTAGCTCCATAAAATATAACCCTAAACAAAGCCAGTACTCAGAAAATCTGGAAAATTAACTCTTGGAAACTGGAAATACCCTAACCAGAGCAATATCGAGATATACAGCTCAAAGATAACATATTTTTTCAACTAATGAATTTATTTTTAGTACACTGTCAACGACTGTCTTAGTGCCGACCTGAATTGACTGTTTTCTTTCTGACGGTTGATCTATACGTTTGAATAAATTGTGAAAACATTATTTTAGTAGTTCACATAGGAATATTTTGGAAAAATTAGCCTTTCTCTTTGAAAATATGGAGGAAAATAAAATTCAGAGCGTGAGTATTTGTCATTTGTTGAATAAAGTTTGGAGTTTGTAACCTACAAATTTTTACTTCTTTTAGCAATATAGCATGCTAATCGAACAATAAGAGTAGGCCCTATAATTTTGTAATTTTTAAAATGTGCGACGTTTTTACTGAAAGTTCTACAGTTTGTAAAGACTGTGTTAAATTTATTGTGCCTATACCTTTTATCTACCTAAAATTCTATCTTTGTAAATTAACATACCCACAGTGAAAGGCAAAAAGCACAATACTCAAAACCTGGCAAACAAATTGCATTGACAGTACCCATACGGGCTTATTATAGCTGTTCAGCTTAGCTTTTGGAAAAGGAAATAATAAAATGATAGGGTCTTAACAATTCATTCTCTTTCGCAGATTTATTTCGTGCTCTATTATTTACAGTACCAGTGTGAATGTAAAAGTCTCTACGCTGGTGAATTCGTGTAGTGTTTATTTTGAATGCAGGTATTCAATTTACCAAAGAGGAATTTAGCTGTAGCGGACGGGTGAACGTAATAAGTTTGGAATGAAAAACGGAGCATGGAAAAGTGGTGATGAAGAAGAGAACAGGAGGAGTGATCTAAAGATAAAGGTGTGCATATTGTTGGATGAGGATCATGGAAATAGAAAGAACTACTATAGTTTTGTAGTGGGAAGTAAGTAGTTATGCAGGAAGGAGCCGAGGTTTTAAAAGGGAAACGTACAAAACGTTTCAACGATGAGAACACGGTTAGGTTGAGACTGAAAGTTATTTAGCTCTGCTGTATACGTGAATAGCTATCGATCATTGCAACAAGCCTATTTACGACTCTTATAGTTATTTTCCTGTATGTGTGGTGGCTAAAGGTTTAGTGTGGCAAAATGTATTCGTTGCTTTATTCAGTATTATTGTAGAAGAAGAATATTATTATGTTTTACATTCCACGAAGCATGAAGAAAACTTGATTGAATTTACCAACTACATAGACATTTGAATTGCAATTTCTGGGCAAAATGGAGAGTTCATTATAGCCAATTTAGCTTTTTAGACGCTTCAATGTCTCGTTTACATTATACGACATATTTTCTCAGGGGATTTTGAGCCAAATAGGGATTAGTACACTATACGTATAAAAATATACATCAGTCTGTTTTCAATCTTCTTTACTTTTCCTTTCAAATAGATACCTAAATACCTCTCCACTTTATACATTTTACACTTGTGATGAGCAAACTTGTCTGCCCTTTAAGCCTTCCGTGTCTGTCTGACTGTTTGTGAATGAAAAAATCCTGTGTAGTGCAAACCATATCTAGTTCAGTCTTATTTCTATCCAATTTAGGTTTGCTTTATTACTCTGCAATTCCAATAACACGCATGATGCGATCACAAGAAATATGCAGGACTTTTTCCCATTTTTAACTTTGTTCCTTCTTGAATCCATTACTGTAATACATCTTTATAGATAAACTTTCTACATTGCATTGCTCGTTTACTCAAACAATACTAACAATAAGTCGGATTAAATATCTGAAAAAAGATTGTAGCACATGCTACAGTATTCAACAGGGATTAAAAAACTTCGGGGAAAGTAATGCATACAAAATGCTGCTAATTCTATAGTAAAACGCGATTATTTTTCATACTCAACAAATATTTACAAATCCCCTACGGAATTTGTATCACATCATTATAATGACATTAAATATATAGATCCTTAAATTGACATGTATTTTCCTTGTATTTTTTAAAGTCCTGTCTGTAGAAATGTGATATGTGATATTAGTAGGTATCTACATTACTGTCTGCCTACAGTATTAGATATTTCTACTCGAGATTATTGACCTTATATACCTTATTAGTTTAACTGTAAAAAGAAAGAGCTTAAAATTAATGCTAGTCGAAACTTATCCTTCTGTATCATTGCTGAAACATATCCATACAAAATTTCTTTTTAAGGTTTCACATTTATATTGCCCATAAATCTCGATGTCCCCAGAAGTGTTATTTAGAGTGCGTGACTTATTTTCGCATTGATCCAAAATTTGAGTACACACTACACACACATATTGCACCCCAGGAAGCTTGATTACATGTACCTAATACATTGAAGCATTTGGGTTTACGACATTTTGTTTGTGGAAAGGAGATGATGCCTTAATGTTGGATGTTCAAATCAAATGATAAAGACAGCAAAGCCTGAATGGTCATGGAGGTTACCCCTTGTAACCATAATTTTATATGGAATACATGAATGTTTTATTATAATACACGAAGTATCAGGGGATAAAGACATGATGTGATAACATCAACGTACACACAAAATATACAGATGCACGAAAACTATTTTATGTGGTTGTCTACGCATGAATGTGTCTGTGGTAACAAAATCGGGAGAAAGTCGGGAAAGTTGGATGAGGATAGCCCCTCCACGGTATAATACTATAAAGGGTAACCATAATTTTGTGAAAGCATCAAATCTAGCTTTAGCTATGCACATTATGACAAATATTATACTATACGGAGTGTGCATATCTACAAGAAGAAAATGTGTACACAACATTTATTATCTGTACGGGTTAGTTCGACATACCTACCTGGAAACCTGTTTACTGAAGCGTAACGTTGAATTTTGTGTTTATATAGGTTATGGCCTCATCATGCGAGCGCACATAACAATTTGGGAACGCTTTTAAACGACTCAGCGGAAGCCGAAGCCCATTTTCAACAAGCTCTTCGTATAAATCCCCTTCATGCACATGCATTCTTCAACTTGGGCAATCTCAAACAGTAAGTACTCAAACAACTTCTGTTTTTCTACTCACAATTTTTATCTGTATTGTTTAGCTCCTCTATGGTATTACGTATATACTTAATAATAATATTATTGCTATATTACTGCATGATACTACTCACACACTTACCTCAACTCAACCACTCCGACAAATTAAACCGCATTTTGAATCTCACAAAACCATTTTGTGTTTAGCACCCTTTATGCCAATGTCAGTCACTTTATGTCCATTATCTACTCCTCTCTCTCTCCCACTCTCTCTTTACTTTCTACTCTCTGTGTGACTATATCGAATCGAAACATCGAACAATGCCAGGAGCCAAATGTCTACTGATACGGATGTGTATTATAATCTGTTAGTGAAACTGTTAGACACATTCTTCTTCAACACCAACGAAACCAACGAACTAACCTCAATTCTATTATACTTCTATCGTCTCCATGTGCAGATAAGGGTGTAAGACATTTATCCACTAAAGACGATCTCTTTCACAGTCGTTCACTTCCAAGTCAAAGATTATTCTGTGGCAATTTATATATGATTATGACTTCTTGTGGCTTCTTTCTTCGTTCATAAAGTGTACTACACACTGCACAGTGCCAACATTAGCCAAACATTAACTATGATGACACCAGGAATATTACTTTCACTACCTTTCTACTATCTACAGCTCTCATTGTTCATTGTACCCCTTCCGGTATCCTTAACTATGTACCTTACACTTTCTGTAACAAAACCACGACGATTCATATTAAATTAACTCGTTTGACTGCAAGTTCTGACTCCAAGAAACTATAACAGAACTTTGTCATTCAGACGGCAGCTTTCACACAGATTTAATAGCACCGTGTAATTTTGCACTTCATTAGTCATTAAAGTTATTTTTACAAGGGGTTAGTAATTTCTTTGAGATCCAGTCAATATCGTGAATGCGATATATATTTTTATCAACCTTTAATTTTTGATCTTGCTTTTATTTCCTTTAATTATTATTGTACTGCTCAAATAAAAATTATGTTTAATTGCATTATATTATTTATATTACTTCATTTTCATATAATAGTTTTGCCTATTTTTATGACTTTTAAAATGAATATTGACTTGCCATGTACTTTATACATAGTTTTGCACTTTTACATCATTGCAGTGGAGAATTCTCATATCCTCTGAATTCAGTTATAAAACCTTCAGCGTTTTCCCATTATTTTCGAATTTTGGCACATGTAAATAATATAGAAGAACCTTTTGCTGCTTTAGAGCCTCTTTTCTTGTTTTAGCATTCCAAGAATGTTATTCTATAGCAGGTTTAAATAGTAGGACACTATGGGAAAAGTAACCATCTGCTATTGAACATTATATGACATTTTTATCAGACACTTTTGTGGATTTAGCGTGGATATCGTAGAATATATTTTTAGGATTTTAAACAGGTACTCTCCCTTTTTCCATATTTTGACGTTTATAGCAATCTGAATGTTCGGAATATATGCTCAACATGACATTTCTACAAATTGTAGCTGACAACAATGCATTTTTAGGGATAGTCTGGAGTATTTGAATGACTTGAGAACGAGCGAGAAGATTGACTGAGAGAGCGTGAGAAAAAAACGATGATAAGGAAACGGAGAAGACAGGAGGAACATTTCAGATTAGAATAGATCAGATCTTGTCCGTGCGGTTTGCTTGTGTTAAGAGAGGAAGTTACGCTCGATTAAATATCTGAAGGAGCGACACACCCACATACCAATAATATAAAGAGAACTTGTACTAAATTTACTTTGCCACCACGTCTCCATCCCATGTAAAATGCCAGCTGTGCTCTGCAGTAGCCGTGTAGAAGCAGAATGTGTTTTATGCCACTATGCTAGCCCTGTAAGGCATATTATCCCGTCTTTATGTCTGTTAGTCTTTCTTAGCTACACACAGGAATTCATATACTACGTCTGTTACTCCGAGTAGGTATTATATGATTTGAGTCGGATGGTGCAGGTACAAAGCTGACTGGTTGTGGAGTGAGAAAGAGGGAGTGAATTGAGACAAGGAATGGTAAATAAGTTATAATGGTCGTTTCGGAAATTCAGAATGTTACCTGGAAGGCTTCCAAATCGGAACAAGAGGGTAGATCACCCTGGAGCAGTAGCCAAGGCTAGCAGGTTAGCGTAAGGCCATAGTATAGATACGACAAAGTAAACCAAGTTAACCAGCCAGGCTATTCACAGAGACTTAAGCTGAGAATACTTTTTTCATTGTTATATCTCTCTGCTCTTTCCCTCACTCACTCGCTCTCTTTGCAACCATTCTAGTAGGTCTACTACGGCTTCATGGAATAAAGCTTCGGAGTTTAGCACTATGAATGCGTAGCTGTTGTAGCTGAATGAGTGGAGTTATAAAAGCCTACACAGAGGAAGTCTAGCGAAGAATTATAGCTCATCAGCAAAAAACAGAGATGTAATCATCGGAACCTCCATGCTGAGACTTTGTGAATATAGGACCACCACTACCACCGCCACTACTACAGACTACACAATCTACGAACTGGGCCTTTTCCTTGGCGTAAGAGTATCCAGTGCAGACTACTCTTGCTAAAGGAAAGAGAGGAGCAAAGAACAGAACACACACAAAACAGTGTTATATATTTATACTCTTTACTACAGAATGCAGTATACGTGACTCCTATGACTATCTCCATCTCACTTCATCATGACTTTCTCCTTTTCTCCTCTAAGTTCTCACTACTGCTAGTATTAGGCTCCTCCACTATTAGACTTCACTCAGTTCTCACTTTTCTACTTCATCCGAGGAATCACACATCTGCTGGATATACAGAAGTGGTACAGAGTCAAGGAAGCAACGAGAGAAAAATAGAAAGATGAAAACTCAGGCATCTTGCAAACATTTCCTTGCAGTTTCACTTGCAAACAGTTCTCACTATGTGAATTTTGCACATCTTGCACTCTTCCGTACAATAATTCACTTTCAGTTTTCTTCTACTTCTCTCGATAAGTAGTGAGCAGTGTCCTTTGATTTTTAGTACTAATCTCATTATAGTCTCTTACAAACATATGACACATGATATTTGCCAAAAGTAACAAATAACTCATCAAATAAATACCTACTCTGCGTATGTGAGAGTTCACGAGAGAACAAGTGTCGACTTTAATTTGCCATTGCTACTTTTGTTCGGGTGAACTTTATGCAATGGTTTCCCATACAACATTCTCTCATCACTTCCACCAACATACTGCAACTTCTCTCTTAGTAATCGGACTCTATAATGTCATTATTTTCCTTTATATTGTTGTCTTCTGATGCACACAGGCAGGGAGACTTCAGTTGAAATAATATGAAGTAGTGTAATAAGGTGGCATAATATTGCTAAAAGTTAATTTTATCTGTGTGCAGAGACAGAGTTAAAAGATTCTGTTGTAAAGGTACATATTATAAGTCAAAGCCAACTACTCACGTGTAATATTATTAGCCTTTGTTGGTTAACTGCCAAATGCAAAACGTGGAGCAAGGCGTTATGTACTTAAATGAATCTTTAGCTGTTGATTATGATGTAGTGCAGAAAACATAATAGCGTACATATAATCTACAGAGTGTGTGTATTTCCCAGTGTTACCAATTAACCACTACAAGCACCATTTCTACTTCCTTTCTTGGAAAACTGTGTAGTGGTCACATAGTAATGTTTCAGTTGTAATTACACCTATAGGTAGAACAAGTGAATCTGCTTTCAAATGGTTCTACTCGGAAAACCCCACTGCCCTAACCAACGAAGTTTTAATATTTATACGTTCCCTTTCTATTTCCCACACTTTGTTAGGGAAAATAGTTGCACTCAACTTACTTTCATTTTATGAATGCTAATACATTCTATCAAAACTTTTGTGCTTTCGTTGCAGCAATCATAGAGTTAATTTTGCTTATTATACTTTCACTCTCACAACCAAATCTTTCCAATGTTTCTACTTGCTACGATTCGGGGTGAACTTATTACAGAAAGCTGTGTTACACGTTAAAACGGAAGGCATATGCCACCATGAGTAGACTACTTTTCTAACTATGAAAAACTCTGAGAACATTACAAATATATATTACAAGAAAATTGCAAATGTGAGCACGTCTTAAGTATTTCGCTCCCAAGTACTTAAAATGGTCTTCATTATAAGCAATTTTTACACAACACTACACATTAAAAGGGAAACAGTCTCTATTTAAAAGCAACAAGCCAAAAATTATGGTGCTACATTCAGTTATTCCTACTTGTGTAAGTATTTTGAACTAGTACTATTAACTGATTTTACTTTTACTTGAAGCTAAAGTATGCATTAGTTCGTCATGTTAAACTTGAATTGCTACCTTAATGAGAGTTCATTTCCAAGTCTTATGAACATGCAATTCTCCACTTTTATACACAATACAAACTCATCCAGCTAAATATTTTCTCTGGTCCATCCCATAAGATAAATAAATAAACAATTTACGGTTAAAATAATCATGCAGATGGATTGCTCAAGTTTCTTACAAGTTCAAGTAAGCTCCCAAAACAGATTAGACTTTTCTATTTATGAAATGAAAGTAGCAGTTGTATAATGTATGACTGTACATAATATGTTTTTCATACAATCTCATTGGGCAGAATTACGAATAATATGATTGTATGTTTTCATATACGTAATGGAGAAATATATTTCAAGTTTCACTTGTACCATATTACTAAAAGCAGATATCAATGTGACGATCACTCATAAAAATGCAGCACTAAAGATTGTATGTGTACTATTCACAAGTATATATATTTTGTGACTGGATGGTGTACATCTGTATAATGTTCTGTGATGCAAGATATTGCAGTAATGGAAATAAATGTCCAGAGTCCATGCATACATCTGTTGTATAGGAGAATCATAATTTAAGTGAAGGCTGTGGCCACTAAGCATACGGCAACTGACGATGAGCTACTTTAAGCTATAGTCATGAGTCTGGAATCGTGAGTCTTGACCAATACATATTATGTTCATAATGTACTTACAGAGTTACAGACATATTCTGTATTTTCTATTTGACTGTGATGTATCGGTTGCATTTCCGACTTGGTAAAAGCATTATGGCCAACCTAACAGTGTGTATTCAACCCTCCTGGATACAAAGACCACCAGAGAAACGCATTTTTAGTACCTACTTAACTTAAGTACCTACATCACAAGTACAAAGAAGAGACAGCAGGGAACTTGTATCATCCTCTCTTATATCAATTTTCATCCTTTTTCACTTCGCTGCACCATTTTTCTAACACAAAAATAATATTATCAATTCCTAACCTGAAGTAGAACCATAAAAAATGAATACACATCTTTGGTCTTAACAGATTGTTCATCAGTTCTACTAGAAAAATAAATAAACCAGTCTCAGCATTGTATCAGTGTATGTATGTGATTCATCTCACGGGAAAAGCAAATATTATGAATAGGTATTGTAATTTTAGTATTGGAGTTATTTTCATATTTTTTTTGCTTGTAGTCAACAAGGAATGATGACTTTGGCCATTCGTTTGATGGAACGTTCCATAGAATTGGAACCTCAAAATCCGGATGCACTAACTAATTTAGCAGCGATGTATACAGACTTAGATCAATATGACAAAGCCAGAAAACTCCATTTGAAAGTTCTTCAATTAGAACCAAACAATGCAGATCATCTCAACAATTATGCTGCATTTCTCCAAAGAATCGGTAATTTTTTCAATACAACGCATAAGTCTGTTTGGGTGGCAATTATTTTCTTATGTTGAATCATTCGTGTCATGCCTCAGTATTTTGAAATCATTAGTTCGTACACTCTTGATTAAAATTGATGTAATGATTTTGACTTCCTTAATACACAGGTCGACTTGAGGATGCTTTGCATTATTATCAAAAAGCTCTACTGAGAGATGCGAATCACACTGTCGCCCTCCTTAATACAGCCCGACTTATGAAAAAACTGAAATTTAACGACAAGGCAGAATCTTTATATCAGAGGTAAGTGAAGTGGAATCTCTAGCTGTCACTTCTAATAAATTTAGCAGATATTATTTGCATTTTATGGGTTGATGGGCATCTAGAGACGAAAAGTATATGGAAATGTTGACATAACCTTTGTGTGCAGAGCTTTACTCCGAGATGACGACCCACAAACCAAGGATGGATTAGGAGTTCTATACCTTAACACAGGACGTGCAAATAAAGCCGAAATTTTGTTCCGAGAAGCTCTTCTACACAGGCCAAATGATCCCATCGTTAAAGTGCACTTGGTGAGTTAAAAGCATCTTGAGGGTATTTTAATGCACAGATGTGAATCTGTCTTTAACCTACCGGCGCCGTAAGTCTGTTTTGTTCTCTGGGTCTCTCTATTTAGATTTTCTTTCACTTTTACACTCCACATAATAGAATCTGAGATCAGACAGACTTTTCTCTTTTATATCACCTTTGCCCTATATAATAACTACATTAAAGCAACCCGAAGAGATTATAGTCAACTCCAAACCATGGCCTCATAACGAAAGTATAAAGAACGAATCTCATAATCGCTGTATAGATGAATGAATTGTATTACTAAAGAATGATTTCACTTTTCCTTCATCATCATTATATATAAGCTAAATTTTTGAATTTCGTCTTTTCCGTTTAGTTTTTTCCGATTTCTGATGAATTCAAACATTACGAGACTTCGACTTACATTTTTATTACCCAACCAAAGGATATTTTATTGCTTTTTTATAGCAAAATACTTTTTACATGAGGATAATAACAAAGAGCAAAACGAAATAACATAATAAAACTTTTAACCTCTTTCAATATGAATAGTGAGACTTGCATAGTACAAAATAAGTCTTAAGTTTTCAGTGTACTTACACGTATTAATATTATTCCTTTTTGGTACATAGATTTTAGTTAAATAATCAATCATGTAAAGACAGTGAAGAAGAAAATGTATGCAGTTAACAGATTTTCAGGCTACAAAATCTATTAATCTTATTCGGATGGTAAAAACATCAATTACAAAACACATCTGTGTGCCGAGTTAATTGTTGACTCGGATAATTTCATGAGTAGCCAATACAATTTAATATTCAACGCCTGTAATTCAACATCATTTTCCAGAAATCTGTGATTATTTCAGTGCTATGAGTTGAGAATTAGAGGATCACATTAACAAATTGGAAATTCTTCCCCATTGATTTGAATAGGCTCAGGCACAGGTGCACCAACGAAAATACAATGAAGCGGAAGCTCTTTTACTGTCTGTAATGACCCATCCAAAAGCTAGTCGACGTGATATTCTACACCAACTAGCCACATTATACAGTCAACTTAACCGAACAGCGGACGCTGTCAGATTCGTTCAACTGGCTCTTCGAACATGTTCCCAATCAGATCTCACGTGTGCTCCTCTTCACGCTTTTCATGGAGACCTTTCTAAAGACTTGCATGATCTAGACTCAGCTGTCACAGTAAGCTTTTTTCGACACTTAGCTTGCATTTCAAGTCATATCTAATCAAATCAAGCAGAAAAAGCAATTTGGATATTATAATCAATATCTACACAAAAATACAAACATTTATGTACGTTTTGCAGAGCTACAAACTAGCTGTGCAACTATTGCTGAAATTCAAATCATGTTGTCGCCATAATAGAAATATTGCAGCAGCAAGTATTGCAACACATGTACATCTTAATCTTGGTGCAATTTATCATGTTAAGGTAGGGGAGTAATAACAATATTGACATTAAGTGTGATGATTTTATGTAATATTAAATTTACCTAAAAGGGTCGTTTTCCGTTTTCTTCTACAGGGTCAATATGAACAAGCGTGGCAACATTACAAAATGGCAATGGCGCAAGACCCCAGCAACAAAGTCCTTCTGCAAAACATTGAGAAACTTAAAAAAGCTGAGCTTCGGCATAAAAATTCATCGTGTCATCAGCAAGAAAGATTTAATCAACGTAAATTCTCTCTACGACATCGTCATTATTAAATACAGAAATCCCAAAAAACAGTCACTAACTTCATAACTTTTAGGATGTTATAGCGTAGAAATTGTCTGCCAGTAAAAACGTATTTTCGGTGGCCAGGTATCTTTCAGATTTCAACTCTAAAATATATAAAAAATGGAGTATAAATAAATTGTAATATAGCATAGCCACCTATTTAACATTAAATAATTCGTAAGGCTTGAAAATGTGAGAATTATCAAAACCTTTTTAAAGTAGAAAAGCATCAATCCCTATACAATCAAGAGAAATATTATAACGAACTTAGATGTTCATAATTTAAATATAAATATCATTATTGTAACATTATTGTAATCAACCTAACTACTATATGAAACAGGTGGTACAGGGTTCCAATTTATTACTTTTCACACAATGCTATATGACAGTAGTGAAACTATGGACATGGAACTAATAATAAGGGTGCAAAAAACCGAAATCCTTCTACCATATTTTAAACATATGTAAAAAACAATGATACTTTTTTTGACATGACATTTGAGACATCAGTTGAGACATAAATTTGAAATAAATAATTTCTTATCACTTTACATCACATCTCGTAAAACGATCCATCCAAGGAAGCTGTCTACTAATACTGTAAAAATAATTAGTCTACAAAAACTGTCCGTCATTGGCACTTTTCATTACTGACTGATTTCTGAGACTAACCTGTATAAATTATTTGAATTTATCAAAAATGAATACAATTCTTCCATTTCTATCTGCATGTCATTATTAGCAATGAATACCCAATTGGTATTTGAAGTTAATTATGTGTATGTAATTAATTCGTTCGAAGGATTTCGGTGTAAAGTTTCCAAAATCATAGACACCTGTTACCTGTGAACTGTATAATTTAATTCAGAGCCTGTAAATAGTATAAGCAAAGATATTATTAGTTACTGTTAATTGAGCGACGCCAAGCTAGATATTAGAAATAGAAATCCCATAGTATGTTTATTGTAAGGGGACGTCTGTGGAACATTGTGATACCTACCACAAGACCAATTCGTTGTTTCTATGTGGTCTATTATGCTAAATACCTTTAACATGTACTACGATTTATTAAGTGACAATATGATTATTCGTTGCTTTCCCGTACGAATTTCTGAGGTGAATCCAAGAATTATTTACTCGAAATAAGGATTATATTGAAAAGCATATTGGCTACAATATTTCATGAATTCATCAATAATTTGTGCAAAACTAACTGATCACACCTAATTTATACACTTCTGGATTATAATAAGGTTTAAGCTAATCAATTACTAGCTGCCAGCATATTTGTGTGTAATGTTTACAAGAAAATTATATCGAAAATTGCTTTGCTAAGAAATCATTATTGCCAATTTTAATTACAAAAAAGTCTTATTTCGATGAAGTAATTCACGTAAGTCAAATGTGTTTCCTAAACCTCTGTGTGAAAAATACTGAAGTTGAAATAAATAAATGTTTGAATTAGATATAACACACATAAATTGATATTAACACCAAACACTGTGGGACTCCTCGACTGTGGCATCATTATTTTATCGCAGTATTCATAGTACTATCATCCGACAAAAAATGTTCGGCAATTTGATATAAATATTATTTGACATTATTGACAGTAAATAAAACAATAAATGGTTTAAAAACTACAGTAAAATTCATACTATTTTAATCCACAATCTAATCCAAATCACTCATTTATGATAAAATATTGATTATAACATCGTTTCTACCAATAAAACAATTTACTGCATTACAGAAACAAAATATTCAGTATCTTGTATAATAATAGTGACTGACGATGCTTTATTCTTTATGATGTATGAAACAGCAATCATTAGATTAATTTTGGCCATTTTTCATTTCAATACAAATTGATTCACTACTAATCTGAATTTTCTAATTAAAAAGTGTTGGCTTATGAATATAATATCGTCTTGTCGTCATTAGTCTTTATTATAATCGTGCCCAGTGAAGTTCTTTTGAGCTTTCATTTTGCGTTGAGGCTGAGGCTGAAGACTTGAGACAAGTCTACAATTTACAAGGAGAAATTCGCTTTACATTTTTAGTTATCTGTATTGTATATTGTATCATTTCAATTTCGAGGTGTTACTAATACTAATGACTAATTTAAAATTATTTTCACTGATGCCATTTAAATAGGTTATTTACTTTGAATTGGAAGTATGAAACACGTAAAACGTAATAAAATAAACTCTATGAATTGTAACAATAAACTTAAGAAGTAAACTTAATTTTTATATTATAAACAATCCGAATTTCTAGTTTTCCACACCGGTGTGTGCGTAGTACTTGTTTCAGTTCGTCAGTTCAGTCTTCATGTCAAACTTTAAAACTATGATTTGTCATTGTCTGCTATTTACAACAAAGTTATTCTTACAAGTCACAAGTAGTAACTAACAAATTATAATCAGAATTTTTGAAAGAGTAACGAAGTTCTGCAGTGAAAGGTCAAAATACAAAATATTGGTTATAAATATGAATACAAATATATATTACACTTTTTGGTTCTAATTAATGAATATTAAGTATCAAAATGCAATCTCACCTGAAAAGTGAAAATCTGTGATATTATTTCAGTGTAGAAAATAATAAGTTTTGAGAGCTGCGTAGATGATAGAGTAAAACAAAACAAACTTAAAAATTGTTAAAATTATGATTGGGTTTCGGCGCAAATAGATTTAAATGTAATGCAAAATATAGGAAAGACCTCGGATTAGTCAGCAGTACACATGTGACCACGCATGCTACATCAAATTACATCAACTTCACAGTTTACCCGAAATCCAACCGACTTCTTATCCGACAGAAGCATAAACGCAAACACCCGACCGACAAACCAAAATGAAAAAATAAAGCCCGTGATTTATAAATATGTTCATTTCATTATTATTATAAATTATTAATCTACCAATCTACCATCTAACTATTATTCCCTATTTTGCATACATGATTTTCGTAGTGTTAGTGTTAAGCCATAACCAACTTTTATTCCGTATAGTGAATAAAAGTTTGTTATGGTTACGCCAACAACGTGTTCTTTGTTCTTCCCCTCCAAAGATTTTATGAAAGGCTAAAATGTATGTAAAATTGAATAATAAAATACTTTTCTGCATGTATAAATACGCTAAAAACATCCTCAAAGTTGTGACGTGTAGTGAAAAGAGTGTTTCTTCAACTATAGCATAGATTACGTAAAAGAAGTTGCGAAGCCTTATTTTTAAATTTTTGACAGCTTTTAAGCGTACGTTTAGAAAGTCATTAGTATCCTAAACATAATATGATTTATCATAAAATCAAAAATATCCAGTAAATAAATCATCTTCATCTGTAATGCCATTTAAATATATTATTATTTACTGTAGTTGAACGAGGATGTGACATCAGGGACCTGAGGGTTGATAATTATATTAGGGAAAATGCCCGCCTCTAATATATATGTCTAGTTCCTAGACTGCGAAGAGTCTGAATTCTGGATCATCTCATCCGCAGTAGTGATGTATACTCCGTCGCAGAAGTTCTTGTAAGTGGAGCATTGACTTGCTTTCGAGTTTTATGTGCGGTTATAGTTTTTAACCCGGTGTAAAATACTGCTAAAGCCGGTGACCTGTGGACAATTTGCCAATTATTTGTGCACAACAAATAATCACAATTTGACGGAAAGGTAAATCTTTTTGATTATATTGTCATTATTGATTTTTATTGACATGTTTCATATTATGGACTGCTTTTATAAATCGAGATTGCCAATGGCGGTGGGTGATATTATTGCCTAGCCGCCATATTATGCTGTATGCTTGTATGCATATTTTGAGAGCGAACGAATCTCGTGCGTATTCAACTGATTGCGAGCCAGTTTGCTCAATCAGTCTTCAATACAATTCCAAATTTATTTTGGTTGTCAGCATTATCAATAAACACAAAATAGAAAAGGTAAAGTCGAATTAACATTGATTACAAGATAATTCTAGTTTAATTGTTCCACTGTTTATATTTCCTTTTTGGTTTTAACAATCAACAAACCATTATACATAATCCGGATTCAGAATCAGTAATAATAATATTCAATTATGAATTAGTTTTAATGACATTCAACATTGTTTTGGTACATTACTATTATTATGCACTGGCAATACTGCAGCGTGGCCTTATTATTGATTATTGTCATAATGATCATTTGTTGGGTGATGTGAAAGTGAATTGACATGTGATGTGAGCTTGTAGTTTTGTTATTCTAGGATTATTGCACTTTACCAATATTCAACCAATTACGAAGATGTTGGCAAATTAAGTTGATTACATAAGTAATTTCTTAAATTCATTAAGTATGGTTCAATAAACAATATAGGGGGGAGGGGGGTAAATAAGTGTAACTATCTTTGAACCAGAATCAATGCATATTAAATATTTCTACTTTAATAGTATATTAAGACTATATGATACTTTGATACTTATCTCGTTCATAATTAGTGAGCTGCAAAATCACATTGATTTTATGTCGTTGAATGAAAAGTTGTTTCAGCAAAATGTGCACGCACTGAATTAGTTTAGAACTGAATTAAGAGTGTTTGGTAATGTTTAGTTATATTTATATAATGATGGATGTTTTTATTTTTTGAGGACAGTGTATTAAAAGACACTATAATGAGTTCTGCGTGCTATAAATGCAATCGGCCTGGGCACTTTGCACGAGAGTGCACCAGTGATGAAGGAGGAAGGGGTGGTGGTGGCCGCGGTGGGCGTAATAACGCTTCTTCTCGAGGTAAATGTTTGTAATGTTTATAATTGAATTATGTTTTTTCTAGCTGAAACCGAGGATTAAGGTCCCTATTCAAAGTGACTGAATAGTTTAAATGTGTGGTTACAGACAAATGTTTCAAATGCAATCGCTACGGTCACTATGCCCGGGACTGCAAGGAGAGCGATCGTTGTTACAAGTGCGATGGTGTTGGTCACATCGCTCGGGATTGCAAGCAGGGTTCGGATGAACGTAAGTCGTGGTCGTGGCGTCGAATTAATTATCAATTTGGTATTTTTCACGAATAAAATAATCTTTGTGTTGCAGCGGCTTGTTATTCCTGCCGTAAGCCTGGTCATATTGCCCGTGACTGTCCTGATTCTCGGAACAACTACAATTCGAACACAACTTGTTACAGTTGCGGCGAACACGGTCACATGAGTCGTGATTGCACTAAGGACGACCGCAAAGTAAGAAACTTATTTATTATGCAAAATAAAATTAAATTGCTTTGATTCGCTAACACAATTAATGTCTAATGTCATTGTCTAATGTCGATTTTAATGAGTTTAAAGAACTGTGTTTAATATCAGTATCAAAAGTTAATAATAATAATAAACGCTTTAATGTTTTACAAATGACTGTCTGGTTGTATATGTAATTCAGAGAACCGTTTATTACTTGACAGTAACGCTGTGTAGATAAAATCGATCGAAACGGCAGTGTGACATTTTATAAAACATTTATTTAATGTTGTGGCGATATCTTTGAAACTGTTTTTCTAACCATTACTTCCCCTTTTACCAAATCCCTGTGACCTTTTGTACCAATTAGATTTTTTAGATATTAACAGTATTGTATTTAATACGTAGTTTTTACAAACTGACTGATTTTTTTATGAAATTGTAGAGTTGGCTTTAGCTTTTTAACTGTAGGATAGGCCATTGTATTATTGTGTTGTGTACTATTGTGGAATATAGTGCAATTTAATTAGAGTAGTTTTGCTAAAACCATGCTACTTATTATTAGTAATCAAATTATTTGTGCTGAATATCATTGGTGAAGGATTGTGAACTTGTGCATAGTAATAATTCAATCATTATGAATATTACATATTATTTACAAAATGAACCCCAAAGCTCAGTAAACTCATTTTATTTGTCTCTCAATTATCACGGCTCAAATCATATAATCTTCGTATTTTAGTAACGACACCTACTTCCTAAGTATCTTGCGGGCCTAGATTGAAGAAAGTAATATGAAAATTATTAAAGGGTGTACAACATTTAATTTATCACGTATTTAATAAACATTCTCCCTAACCGACAGCGTAAAAATAATTTATTATTTCTGTTTATGTCTTAACAAACACATGGTAAGACAGAAACGGAAATACGTACCTATGCTTATTATTCATGATTGATATTCAATGGTAATAAACATCTATTATTTAATCTACCACTACCACTTGCAAGTACGCTTCTAGTTGGTTGGTAACTCTAATATTACATTTGCAGGTGCTTACCTTAATAATTTCAGAGTGAGGGGCACTGTTCTGATTTGCACAAGTACACATTCCCTCGTTAGTGACGGCTTTGTGATGCTCAAAACATTGGGTTCAATTTGCAGTGCATAAATTACTAGTGGGCAGTTCGAGTAACGTGTAATTTCCGTTTATTTATTGAATTTGATCGTTTGCAGTGCCACTAACAGCGTTTTCGTTTTGCGTTGCGAGTACTTTTGTATCGCTTGTAGTTATTGCTTAACAATAACTTCTGTATAACAAACACTACATAGTGTATATTTATGTAGCGTTCATCGAATTCATCACGGAATGTCATCAAGCATAAGAAGGTTAGTTCAAAATACATACTAGTTAGTGAGGTGTATTCAGTTAAATGTTAGCTCGTGTAGTCATTAAGTCAATTGCATTACATATTATAGCGATTTCGTACGGATGGAACCGAACTTAAATAATGTCAATGTTAAATAGGGAAGTGGGCTTAAATGTTTTTGGATGTATCGCACGGTGAGGAAAGAAATTGTTTTGGTAATTGAGTGGATTCGTGTGATTTTTTGTCTCAGGGTCGGGATGGAGAATAGATGTCTTGAGATCGTGGAGACGAGTCTGACCGTCAAGAAAATTGCATAGTTATTCAACCTGGATTCCATTTTAATGTCTCTAGTGACTAGTTTAGATTAAGATCTTGTTGCAGAGTTTCGTTTTACATTTTACATTTATTTAGTAAACTAAAAACTTTAGAATTATGTTGAGACAGTGTTTTAAACAATGTTTTTGAACTGTGCAGTAAGATCTTTGTAATCTTGTTCTTTTATGTTACATAACTGATCTTAGCTTTAGAAGAAGCTGTAAACAAGACAAGGTGTATATATAACCTGTATTATAGAAAATAGAAATCATACCTACATGTGATTGTTGCATCGTAGCATTTACAGTCAAGCGATCGCATTTTATTTAGGGACTATAATATAACACAGAAGTCATTGCAATTCAAGGAACTTGCATTTACATTTTGTTCTTAAGACATTTTAATACCTAATAATACTGACTCTGTTAATTTATAATTAGACTGAGAAAATCGTTGTTACTTGAACGTAATTATGTTCCTACATTATTAGCAGTTCCTTGTTTTATTTAAATACTATTCCTCTATTGAAAGTTGCAATATTAATGCATTTGAAGGAGTGACATATCATAGATAGTAAGAATTTAGCATTTCTGTCACTCACTATATGGTACATTATTTTGTTATAAGTGATGGCAACGATAAGTTATAAGTTATGGTCAGAAATAAAAATCTATCCCAGATGTTTATCACCGTTTATGTACAGTTTACATTTTTTAAACAATTTCGTTTATTTTTTCATTGTTAATTTTTTACGCCTCATAAAACCTTCACATATTATGTATCTTGTGTAAAACACCACTATTTAACCTATTCCAAAACTTAGGAAACATTCTTATTCTCTTCATTTTCTTACGCATTAGAAGTAATTAATAAGCTAATTCATGCTGCATGCAATTTTTTTATCTTAGTTTTGCTTGTTTAAATATTTTCAGACAAGGCAGCTTGAAATAACTCTTGCCGTGTAGATTCTAATGCATCTAATAAGGATCAAAATGGTCTTAAGGTAAAACTGGAATTTTTGAACAGTGTTATTGCTGCGGGAAGCTAGGGCACATCTCAACTGACTGTCCAACGCCAGATCATGAAGAAAAACGGTGTTACCAATGTGGATCGTTTCAGCACTTGTCAAGGAGTTGTCCACTTGGAGTCTCAGATTCTACAGTCTGTTACAGGTATGTAGTCGCTGTGCGATATTTTACAATTTCCTAAGAATTAAACCTGCAGAAATGATTGTTCGTTTAATCTGGGGATTTTTATCTTTATAACTATTACCAATCAAAGTAATGAAATTTTACAATGTATTTATTTTTTCTTAATTCTTTCTAGGTGCAAGGAAAAGGGCCACATGGCTCGTGAATGTTCCGCGACGGAAATTACAGCATGAAGTGTTGCTAATGATCCGTAATTTTCTTGTTTATATGATTTCCTTGTAATATTAAGTTAAAGGCTTGCTTTAGGCCATGAATCAATTAATAATTGTATGAAAAGAAATTTAAATGAACTCTCAATAGCCACTATAAATAGATAAGATTTAGATAAATGAAACCTTAATATTTATGCTGTTACTTGCCTTTCCAAGTTTAATTTGTGTAGACTGTAACTGTATGGGAGGATCTTAGAAAGAAAGAGACAATTAATGTTAAGACGACTTTCCATTGAAAGCAATAATGCAACGAATAAGTGTAGGGGCAAACGGTGTTTTCATTCCCGATGAACAAATTGTTAAATTATTTCACGAATTTAAAATGAAATAATAATACTTTGTGTTTTATGATTGAAATATTTGTACACACTAATATATTAACGATTGTGTATGGTTTTGATTTCGGTACCGTATCATCCCAAAGCAAATATAAAAGCGTGGAAAATAGATCCATTTATTATTAGTGTTAATTTGCAGATAGTTGCGCCACTATACAATGTTATAAACCAACCCATCTGAAATATAATTTTTCAATTCCGTTTTATGTCGTTGTATACTTTAGTCGGACTCAAAGCAAGCGAGTATAAGTGGGTTAATGGTAGCAGATGTATAAAATATTCTACATCTTAAACTAGACATGTAGCATATAGATACTGGAACAAGTAAATATGTGGTGGAAATCGTCGTGTTTAATATATTGTCAATTGAAAAAATATGTTTGCATATTTTTAATGAAACTGAATATTTGACGTCCATAGAATCGCGTTGTATTGATGACAAATTCCTATTTTATTCATGCTCCGGTTAAGAGCCTGTTTGTAACTGCAGCTTGTCGCATTTTTTTCAAATCATCTTCTGATGATCTGTACAATGTACACGTATGATATACAATACTATTACTAGGTGCCTGCGTAAATACTATAATAATAATCCATTTGTAGGTAAAAAGAAGATTCACATCTGTTCTTTCTAGTAGGTCAGTTTGAACGTAGTTGTACTAGTTTGCACTGAAAAGAATTTCCAATTGTCGGTATTATCATCACGATTGAAAATGTAATTATTGTAAGGGGCAAATAGTCGGAGTAATGGCTAAATAATGAAAAATTGTGCATTCGTGGCAATTATTTAATCTAGTAGACTGCTATATATCATTACAGCTCACAAAGTCAAAAATATAAATGATTATTATATTATATAGGTATACAATACTTATATTTTACTTGATAATTATATACCGAGGAGTGTTGCTTTTCTACCGGATGTTGTACGGAACGGCTATTAATGTTTTCCAGATAGTAGTAATTGATAGTCTTGTTATTTGCTCAGGTGATACAAAATTTGCCTATATATAACCTGTGTCCATAAAAGTGGAAATATGAAGACCTCGATGCATGAGATTACCAGACAACTCGTAGTATCCAATTCATAGGTACGACAACTCATCGTCAAAAATTCACAGGGAAAAGTATTCATAGGCAAAAATATACATAGGCAAAAAAGTGCATAGGTTAAAAAATTCATAGACGGAGACAACTGGTAGTGATGAAAATTCATAGGACAAACTAAATTCATAGTTACAATTGATCGTTAGTCAGTTTATTATTTTCTTGATAATTGAAAAAAATATTAAGTCAAAGTTGTACAAACAATAAAGCGAATGTTTCAAAACTTATTTATCAGTCAATTTCCTTGGTATTCTAATCTGTTTTAGGATTAGCTGCCCTAATGAACTGAGTGTTACATGATTGGTTTGCTTGTACTAAGATCTTATCTGTATTATGAATTTTTTTCCTATGTATTATTTTCCCTATGAATTTTCCTGCCTATAAATTGTTTTCCCTATGTATTTTTTTTGCTATGAATTTGTTTCCCCATGAATTTTTGACGATGAGTTGTCGTACCTATGAATTGGACACTACGAGTTGTCCGGTTACCGATGCATGTCCCTCACTGGGGTTCTCAGCAAGTCAACAGTAACATTATGTGATTATATTGTGCAGAAACCATTTGTACATGTTGTCGCTTTTACGTTGATACTGTTGTTACTACTGTGATGATGGTTTGGGGAGTATAGAACTGGTCTCTGTGTATAAATGTACATGTAGGAGTAGGTAACATGCTATTAGCAACGTTTTGTAATCTCAGGTTCATTTTTTAATGTTAAATAAATAACTGAATAATTAATATCTTAAAATCAGGCTTTTGCAAATCAGGTCTTGTCAATTTATCCGAATTTAGTGATATGTACCTATTTAAGATTCTAACTTAGAATCTTGTTACAATCACATTGAATTTTAGGATTTAGAAGCATAAGAAAAACCAAACCACACTATAAGTTTCTGTTATTAAGTATGTAGAATAATATCATTAAAATTGGATTCTAATTCCAATAATGCCTCAAGAAAGGGAGAATTGGTGGTTTGAGTTTTAATATTGTTCCATTTTATATATGGTGTTAGTCATATTTTGGAAGAGATTACCATTGAATACATCTGATTTAACTAGTGGCAGCAAGAAGATTATAATTATCGCCATGCATTTACTATAATAATATAATAATATACATGTGTTTCAAGTACAAGTGTGTATAGCAAAGCTTATATCAATAGTAAGCAAAATACACACATTAAAGAGTTACAAACAGAATGTTCACATGGTTTGTAATGTAAGACGTGGGAGACATAATTTAATGAAGGTTTAGTCTTATTTAAGCCAACTTTGAGCCTTTTATGCCTACTTAATTTCAATTTTATATCTAGCCGTGTGTACACAAATCCTCTATAGAGTGAATCGTACAGCGGACCTAAGGTCGCTCTTATTTATATCCAATTTAGGTTTGGTTTATTTAACTTTGAAATGAACCCTGATTTGCTATGGACCGGATGCAAACATATTTAATTACTATGTGCTCTTTAGACCAGGTTGTGATTATCTTGTAATTAATTGTACACGTTATGCACACACCGAAATAAGAAATTGGCAATTCGTTCTTCTACGATTTAAATCCTTTGAGATTCTTGCTACTTGCAGTTCGAACTTGGGAAAGGTTTTATACTGCATATGAGTTGCAAGGGGTTCTAATTTATTTGTAATATTCTCCAAATAATTAATGATGAGTAGACGTAAGGTGTAATGTAATTACTCCGTTGCAACAAGTCAGTTAATAATTCACTATGCAAGTATGGGTGAAAAATGTTTTAGTGTGAATGTTGGTTAAGATGTTGCTTACATACCTACTATGAGAACAATGTTTATAATAATATATCTTGTAGGCTTAAATTGCCCGAATGATTATCATTTTACACTAACCTGTGTACAACGGCCTAGTGTTTTTAAACATATAATGGAAATCATCAGAAACGATGCATTTTTGTCGATTGTACATTTATTTAATTAATTATCATGCATTACCTACAATTGTGATTAATCCTGTGGATTAGGTCTATATATTTACTACATATATATGTGTGTGCCAGAAGAAATCTGGATTAAATGTCTTAGTCTTTATGAAGTAACAATGGAAGCAGGCAATAATGTTATTTAAAATTAACATTATTATTTATATGACTGATAAAACAGCAATAATTAAGATTAAGAGAAATCAAAACATCGGTTGAAGACATAATATAATTAATTGATTCGTTTGGAAGTTTAAATGTTCATGTCGTACTAGAAATATGCAATAACGCTGTACATTCTCCTTGTGGAAGCAATTGTGGTAGTTCCAGCTCCAATAGCGTATACGTCATTCAACCTCTGGTTAAATAAAACAAAAGATGCGGTCAACCTCTCGTAGGTCTGTTGATTATAGGTTCGCTTAGGGCAATCTTGCTTCATCGCTAGGTTGAAAAGCCTAGTTAGAATTTAAGACGCGCGACGCTATGATGTTCGAAAACAGACGTCCAGGGTCTGTCCCAGTGGGTTGTATCTTATCACATGTGACCTTGAGAGCGTGTAAAAATCGAAACATCGAAAGTGGCACATGAAATGCTGCTTTCTTTCTTTTTTTGGACAAGACATTCGCGAAGAAAAATTATTTGCTATAGTGAAAGTATAATTAATTAGACCTACTATAATTAGTAATATTATACTATAGTACTTGCTTGACATGGTTTAAAATATATCCCTTTCCATATTATATAAATAATCCGGTGTAAAAGCTGCCATAGTGAAAGTGTGTCATCTTTCTTAAAAAATTGATGTAAATAAGGATACTGAATTTTAAACCATTTAATATATTATGACAACACGTTTGCTTTAAAATTGTAATGTACAATGCTTAATTACTACAAGGCCTATAATTAACTAGTTTATTATTATAAAAATGTAAATAAGTAGGTATCAAAATTCCCCTTGTGGGTGCAGTACGCTGTTGTTGCCTTGAAAATTGTACATATGCATTAAGCTCAATTTTGCAATGGTGATTAATTTCAGCAAGCGTAATTTAATTTTTCATTCTACAGTAGTACGTAATAATTTTGTCTGACTTTGCTGATAAAATTAAGCCGTACATTAAGATTGTTGTTAAAAAGGGCATCTTTGGAATTATGTTTTTTCATGTTCTTATAAATCACTTGTATTACTAATACTAATAATATTACAAACGTAGATCAATCTGTCTCTTCCTTTCAGTACCTTATATCGTATAGCAATTCGGAGGGCATATGTAGGTCTTTTGCTCTTTTGAGTGCTATATGCTATAAGTGATATTTAGGTAGTTATTTGTGTTGAAAAATGACATCATGTCGCGTATTGTATATATGTATAGGTATATGCAAGGTAATCCCGTCCGTATGATTTTTTTTTCCTATTTGAGTCTTACACTTGTACTATGCCTTGCCAATTTTATTACACTCCCTCGTATCCAAAATCTTGAGACATGTAGTAGCCGGAACTCTTTTAAAAGATGATTTGGAAAACCTGAGAAAATACTAAAACACGTACTAAGAAGGTTTGTTTTCATATCTAAACTTCTGAAATAATAATATTATACCATACCTATAGGCATTTAAAATATGTAGCTCAAAAGTTGATTGCCTTGTAAAAGCTAGTTGAATTCTAATTAATTAAATAATATAATATTAAAGAGTAGTAGAGTAGTAGAAAAGTAAAGTTTGCAACAACGAAACTAACCTAACTTACACAAAGAAATTGAATGATGATTGTAAGTTTAGAAGAAGGACTTGTAAAACCATAATGCCATAAGGGTTCAACATAATACTGTAATAATGACTAGTGTTGTTACATAAGGGATACACATAGACCTCGTACTTACGAACAATTTAACGCCTAAACAGTTAAAAGTTTAATAAATATACCTATACACATACAAACCTAAATATATTATAATGTACTATAACTATACTGTAATCTGATATGTACTATGATGCATGTGAAGTATTACTGAGCAAATCGAGAATAATAAATCCTGAAAAACAATCCAAAACTCAATTTTATTTGTGTCTACTATTTCCTATACGCATATTACACATTGTAGTAGAAGGTTTGCAAGCATATTTTATATCTCTATATATCCGTCACTGATTGTGAGTAAAGTAATATATTCACATGAGAATTGTTACATCTATAGACTCAGGCTCATAAGCAGGAGTCTAATCAACGAAATATCTCCCAATTATATTGCGAATGCATAAGACCTTTGTAGTGCTACGAATTTGGCGAACGTGCTATATACAGAAGAAGAAGTGGACGATTAATTTATGTAATTGATAATCATTTATAATGTATAGTGACAATGAGTCCAGAGAGAATTGTTACAATAAATTCACCTGCTGGTGCAGATCTCTTATCTGGTAGTAGATATCTAACAATTTATGAGACCACTAGTTTATAATATACCTCGGAGAGACCTAGTCGATTTCATGAAAACGACGACCATGAATTTTATAGGATATAAACGTATAAAAGTGTGCAGAGCCATTTTCAGCGGGGAAACTGTGACGGAACTTGCAAAGTGGATACAGACAGTGAATACTGCGCCTAATACATATGATGCCATTTCTTGAGAGTTTATGGGTTGCTACAACTCAGACGTAACAATACTGGGAGCAGTGGCTAAATTGGTATATGAATATAAAGTACATTAAGGTCACAGTGGCCTTTGTGGTTTCTCCGAACTTCAAAGTCGTGGGCCACTTCTCCACCATCATCCATCCATAACTGCGGCAGGAGTAGTAGCAGAGGCTGTGTATACAAAGACGTCAGTCCCAACAAGCCTACTCCCATTTCTTTCGGTTTGACTCGGCAGCACAAAAGGTTTTGACAATCAAGTCAAATCTCCCGAGACAATCGAAAATGTAAAGAAATTGCTTCAAGAAAACGAGTCATTGCTGCACAATGCAAATACTTTTATAAATATCATAACAACGGCTGTAAAAGTCACTCAGGTCAAGTCCAAGTCATTAATTTTTGTCAGCATAACATATAAAGCCTGTTCTACTGTGTAAAGTATAATAAGTGCATAATCCCACTCTTACGACCCGACAAACACTCCCGTGACATTTCCCATGCTTTTTTGCTACTTAAAAATATTCAAGAGTTTTATTTATACTTAGCCCGGATTTTCACTTTTTTATGTTGCTTTCCTCATTCGTAGATAATATTAAAGTTATTGTGCAACTTGCATTTTGTAGATTGCAGCTAGGGTTCTTGTGTCTGTGTTGTCTGGAAGAAAATTATTCATGCACATACGGATCCAAATAATTGCAAAAATTGAGACTTTGAATTAAATTATTTTGTTGCTGTTTTATCCATTTTGCATGAGATACATTGCATTATGTATTACATAGTATTCCTTTTCATTGTATAATAAAATAAGATAATTTCATTTTTCAAGCTTTTCATGCTTATTCATTTCAATGCATACTGTAAGGCAAGGAATTTTCTATTCAAACTACTGACAGACAGACTGAGGAGTAAAATGCAAGGCAAATAACAATTTTTTCCCCTAACTTCACTTAATATTGACGCTGTAGCTGAAGTACGGCTCAGCCGAGTGAGAGTTAATATATAAATGACCTTTACTAATTTTTTCCAGACATGTTAGAATACTTTCGGGCTAAGGCGGATTGCAATACAGACTTTCATCAATTCTACTCTTTCTCTTCCTATTTGGAAACATTAAATTTGATCTTATAGAAAGCAAAAAGATGTGGAGGCAAGATGCGACGTTAAGGCTGGCTGGTAACTTTGACATGAGCGAATAAATATTGCGATGTTTTGAAACCTGATTACAAGTCATGAAAGTCAAGGTTTGAATCTTCGCGTTTTCATTTTATCCTTGGCTAATGTATAAGGAGTACAAAATTACGAAAAAAACGTTTCCAATTTTTGGGAGCATTTTCAAAAAACAGGTTTGGGTCTATCTGAAAGAGAAAAAAATATGGCGTTTATGACCTTTATAGATGCAGAAAAGGTTGATTTGTATCACTTTATATGTAAATCCATACTCTAATTTTTTGTTTTTCAAATCAAAATTAATGTAATAATAACTTGATAAAAAACAAAATTCTTTTCAATGCGTACTAGACGGAAACTTGTAGTTTTATATTATAACTAGCTTTATCATCCAACATGACCTGGTGACCTCCAATCGTCTTTCTCTAGGCTTACCAGCCCACCTTAACGTGTGACTTTTCCATTCTCCATGATGCACTTGTAAAATTCCAGGATGGTAGTATTGTATCTACTGATTGAGTTAATTGAGTATGGATTCTTACAGATTGATTAGTGAAAATATGTTACAGTTAAAGACTGTTATTGTAAACAAATTTAATATGTATTTTGAATAGTATTCCACCTTCTTAATATGTTCTCTCCTTAGATCATTAATCATTTTTAGTAGATAATATATATTCAGACATTAAAATATACTTAATAATTGTGAACGTATTTAATATTCGTTCTTAGTTGATATTCGCATAGTATTTGTGTCAAGGCTACCGATTGTTTATTTATTAGCTACCAAATACTGCAAGAAATATTGCGCATTTTATGAAATAAAGTGAAGGTATAAAATGTTTTATTATCTAATAAAACTGAAGATCAGTTAAAGCCAAGAGAAAACGAAGGTAGTCTAGAATACCGCAGAGAATTTATAATTAAACTACAGATAAAAACAATTAGTTTTACTTAACTGCATAAACATTAACAACAAAATTCATCGTATGTTTTTGCATAAAATCAATTAAAATGCCTCATAGATAGAGCGGAAATAGCCTAAAATATAGGTATACTATACATATAAAAATATTGTCCTGAATACTTTAAAAAATCACGTGTTATAAGGTGGTTTTGGTAAGAAACACAAAGAGATACCAAACGGCAGTTATTGCCATTGCACCTTAAAGTAGTTCAATTCAATTCAATAAACCATTTGCAGCGGTGCAATAAAGTATCGTAACAGTGTTGTGAACTTCAACACGATAACATTAACTGTGACATCATCACATCAACTCTAACACTGTGTTAGTAGCAGTATAACTGGTTAAACTAATCTGGTTAAATAATATTTTAAAATTCTTTTTTCAAAATATTCAGACAATATCTGTCTCCAATTCAAAAGTTGGCGGCCTTCTCTTTCAAACATAAGTATAATTGACATGACAGCATTTAAAACGCAGTGTAATGTACATGCTGTATTGACACAGTAGTTAGTCTCAAAGGTCAAAGGTCGTGAAGGAGTTGATAGATTGACCCCATCTTCGAACTTGGCCTTTCTAAGAATCACTAGATTAAGTGCAGCAAATTTCAAGCAAAAATATCAAACCATTCTTTAATTATCGTGCGTACAGACAGACAGACTGACACACAGCCTATTCACATAAAGTATTTATTTTATTTATTTATTTTATTATTTATTTAGATTATTTACTGCTTTTTCAGCCTATTCGCATAAAGTATCTTACGATACTTCTCATGATAATGTAAAGTAGGTTTAGTGCCTATCTTTGTAACAAGACTCATAGGGTCATTTAATTACTTTGTATTGTAATACCGCTGACCTGCACCAAAGTTAATGGAATCAGCACTGTAGAATAAGACAACAACCATCTGTATATTTTCTGGCGGTCTAGAGTCTAGATCATCCTTGTAGTGTAAGTGAGAAAAGTAAGTTGTACTTTTATTGAGAATAATAATAGGGTTATGAAAAATCTCAAACTGAAAATTATTGTGGACTTGGCAATGAATAAATTGGTGTTTATTGGAGAGAGAAAAAGCTTTGCTATCTTGAAAAGAAAAGTTTGAGTTGTTGTTAGAATAAAACTGCATCGGGTGTTGTTAAAAATAGCTATAAATATCTCCATACATTTATTTACAATAAATTGGTAGCATTTGAGTTCATAGCATATACACAGAAGACTGTGAAAAGCGTAGTATCTGTAGTAGAGATAATAATGGTTACTAAATTTAAAGTTAAATTATGCTTTAGCACATGCAATGGTGAGTAAACCGTCCCTCTTGATATTTGCTTTCACTAAGGAAAGCTCTCCACACGACCTTAATCTCATTTTCTTTGGTGTCCGTATTGGGTTTATTTGTCTCGCAAAAAGTATGGTACTATTTAATGTCTATAGGGAGAAATCCTCGGAAGAAAGTTTTTCTCGTGTGTGTATGTGTGTAAGTACCGTAATGTTAATCTTGAATGTTGGAGGCTATGGTCAAAGTTGTATATCTTGGCGTTCCTTATTCTTCGGAAACTCGGAGTAGAAGAAAGAGCAATTGGTCTCTGTACAGAAAAAGCTGGAAAGACTCCAGCATCATTTCTCTTTGTTCTCTCAATTATGGGCCTTAGCTCCTCTTGTAGAACAAGGAATCAAGTGTATGTTTGGCAACGATCCATACAGGCTGTGTATCACCCACGGATAAGCCACTTTTACATAATCTCGGACATCTTAAACACAACGGCAACCTCAACACTTACCATTATAGAACATCTACGTCTGTGTGTGCGATGTATACATGAATGGATGACAATGTTACAACCAAAGTTTACAATTATATAATATTTCTAACAAGCTCTAAACCCATTAAATTTCGAGTATACGAACTAAATAAAAAGTTTTAGACCTTGACATCCCCAGATCTCAATGTTAAACGCTATACTGTACTTGTGAAACAAGAAAATGCACAAAAAGTTAAGATCCGATGTACAGAAAGTATTCTTTTGTTAACTTACACAAAACGTGCCCTATTTTCTATGTTATATTCTTTAAATTACCAGGATGCCTAAAGGTAGTAAAAATATCAAGTACACTGCACTTTCCACCGAAGGTATAGAGGTGTAATAAATGAAAAAAATTCTCTTGGCAGCTGTATTCTTACTCTTACTGCTATGCTGGTAAGTCATTTGCAGAAGGTATATTATACTACATTTTCTTGTACTTGAGTCATGAGTCATAGTTCACTCCTTTTAATCTAGCAATAAGTAGCTACCTATGTACTTTGAGTATTGAATGTAATTCATAACATTTTATAGAGTACTAAGGTAAAATAATAGAAACAAGCAGTCAATTCTTACAAATGAAAAATGCATGTATATATATATTCAAAAAATAAAATTGCAAAGAGTACACAACTTTAATTATTGTTACATAGTATCATAAGACACTTACAGATATATGCAAATGAATGGGTTGTTTTTGTGTCTGTCTCTCCGCTTATTAAGTATTGTAAGATATTTTATGGAAACCTGTCAGGCTGTTGCACCGATAACTCCAGAACGATTGGAGATAATTGCTTCAATTTTAATACACGTATTATTAAGATCTTGTATGAGGGTAATTTCAAAGTTGAGCTTCTTCGGTTCTTTACTTAATGATATTTGACACTAACACAACATAGTCCTGCTTTATTAGTACAGAAAATTATATACTTTGCACTTTGTTTTGAAAATTATGTAACAATTACAAGACAAACAAAAAGACAAAAGCAAGTAACCGTATCATAAGATAAAACAGAATCAGAAAAAAGAAATAATTGCAGCTGAAATCGTACTAATACAATACAAGATAATCAAAAATTTAAATATTTTTCGTCATATTTTGAAATAATTGGTGCATGTTTGTTGTAAACATTCTCTTTGCAGCAGATTCAGGATTAACATTTACAACCTAATCTAAATAAATTATATTGTACTCAAAATATGGAACTGTTTTATATCTTTAACAAAGGACTAATACGAAACTTCGGTTTTACTATATACATGACCATCATACTGCTGGATACATACAATGATTTTTAAAAAATGAGTTGGCACACAGAACTTTTAGTAGAACTTTTAGTGACTAAAAGAAATAAAATGCGTAAGCAATATTCATATTATTTGGATTGTTCACTTTTGACTGCACTGTTGTACAATGACACAGATTTGGAGCTCCAGATTGTATTACTATATAGCCAACCGCATTCTCAAAATTTCATTTCTGATGTAATGATAATGGAACCGGAATAAACTGAATATGGAAAATGTTTACCCTTGAATACGAATCTAGAGCTATAAATATTATAAATTATCTTCCATAAAGTTAAAAAAATATTTATTGCATGCACAGTAGTACAGAATTCAGCATATCGCTTTGAATTTTATGTGAAAACTAGGAAATGTAATAAATAAGTGACACACTGTCATGCTGATATTATTTTATAAATAAAAGTGGTTTTCACATATTTTTCTTCCCAGCGAACATTTTACGACATCCGTTATATATAATCCAGTTTGCTATATTAACGAAGTTGGTGGAAAATGTAAATGATGATATGGTATGATATGATACGAATGAAAATTCATATAATATTGCGTTCATTTTTGCAGTTTTTCACTAAATTTATATTATAATACAAATTCAACAGGATTTTTTTTGTACTTATTCTTACGCTCAAATGAATTTTATAAATTAACTTGATTTAGACTTTAAGCCTTTATAGATGCATAAAAATACGTTATACTGGCCTGAGAAATGGGCAAGCCATGGCCTTGCAATAAAACTTATGGTCAAACTAAAAAATACTACGAGTTTATTCCAATTGCTAGTAGCCGATTTATAGACAGGTACCTCATGTCTAAAATAAAGTAGTTTCCACGCTCATGGTCTGCAAAACGAGACAGTAAATAGAGTAGTATTAGGTACTTACGTTTCCTTAACACTGTTAGTTGCATACAGAGTGGTTTGTGAAAATTATCATCATTCTGCATGAATGTTCGAATCTTCATATTTCTTCAATTTTGGTCAAATGTCACGAATTAGGTACCATGAATTCTACTCTATTTTGATGATGTTATATAATATGTTACATTATATATAAGTAAACCATTCGAATCTGTAATAAAGTAGCGTAAGAATGTATAATAGTATTATTAACGAAATCACCAAAGGGTTGTCAAATAAGTTAGCAGCAGAATAACTATTCTTGCTATCTAGTGTTCATTCGTTTATGAGTTATTGAGGTCACAGACAGACGGACAGACAGACGTAGACACCATTCTTATAAAGTAGCTTACGCTACTTAATAAATACCACAGTATCATAATTTTGTATGAACCATTCAAAACGGCTGTAATAAAGTAGCGTAAGTGACACATGTTATTTATGTTGCCGAACAGTTGTTTAGTGTATTTTCAACTGATTTCCTAACTGTTGTTTTTAAAAGTTATCTACAACAAACTGTTTTGACTAATTTTGAACGAAAGAAGTTGATTTGTCGTCGAAATATCGAATTACGTTATACGCAAACAGACAGTCGCTACTAAACATTGAATGTCACCGATTGATTCCATTTCCAAACTTGACCTTTGCTGTGACCCAGAGATCACGTGTGAGAAGTTTGAACGAATTGTGTTAATCCATTCGTGAATAAATGGGGTCACAAACAGACGGACAGACAGACAGACGTCCACACCATTCTTATGAAGTAGCTTACGCTACTCAATCCACACACACCATTCTTATGAAATAGCTTACGCTACTTAATAACGAGACACCATAGTGATACAACTTAGGATGTGAGTAAATAAATACGTGTCAGAAAGATAAATCTGACGAGTGGTACATGGAATTCCAATGTGTGAAAGCATGAACGTGTTTTATTTACATTTAAAATGAGGAAAAGTAGTTCATACGTGGACCACTCTGTATACAATGAGTACTCTTTCAGGTCCCCGCGTTCGTCGGAGATTTGCATACGTATATTATATAACTTCCGGGAAGTAATGACTTGAAATATTGTACCCTTGTCGGAAATTGCCACTCACTCAAAATAGAAAGGCATGGAATTGTGCACAAAAGCACTCTATCGACTTATATAATACTTAATCTCGCCAATTTACTTTTCGCTGTTTATTTGGAGTCTTTTTTTATTTTTCGGCTAGTATCCAAAATTATTTCTAGTTTTAACAACGAACTCCTCATGTTTTATCGCCATATCTCTCATTCTTTTTGGTTCAGAACAGAACACATTGGGGGACAGTACTCTTCAACAAATCTGCAATTTTGCTTATCAAATCCCATCACCTTTCCTGGCTGGCTGACTTTTTCCTTTGGCAAATCAAAACCATCACATTTCAAACATACTAAATATTTATTTTGTTCATAAGCACGTTACGAGGGTAATCTAGTGATTCTAGTGCTCCCATTTATGATTACTTTCCCTAAATCAATATATTTCTGAAATATTGTGCACATTGTTTTACAATGCCCCATATTAATCTTCCACCATTGCAAGTTTTTCATTTCTATTTGTATTCCATTTTCGTATGATTTCCTGTCGTGCCTTACTCGACTAAAACGTACACACTCAAGAAACTAATAATATTCAGACACCATATGATTAGACATACTCACCATTCAATGGGTCGGAAGTGAAGCAATCGAAGAAATTCCATTACGTCGTTTCTAAATTGAAAATGGTATTGAATCACGCTGCATCCCCAGCTTTAAATTGCTTTTCTAATGCACTTAGAAACTAATAGTATAATTTTATTATTATGCCAGACAAATATTCGTTGAATAGAATGTACTTTAATATTCTGTGTACACTCGACACTTAATGAATGGGCTACACCTAAAACCTGGAACGAATTGTTATTTTATATCGTAATCAGATTATTTGTTGGCATGAAGAGAGCAAGACTTTTAGTCGCAGATCTGGGATTGTAATTCCAAAACGTTTTTGAATATTTATATAGCAATGTAAAACCCAGAGGTCTTTATTAGACATCGTAATGGGATGGAGTCGGATTCGGAATTCATTTTTTCTCGACGGTTTAATTATTTATGCCCTTAAAGAGGGTTCGGGACGAATTGAGTTTTCGCATTTTCGAGACCGGAAAGGGCGCTATCAAAAATTAATCGCATTCACAAGTCTATAGTCTAGTCTAGTTCGAATAACATGGAAAATAATTAAAGTGCGAATTGTAAACTAACTATAATTTATAAAAATTGAATCTTAGTAAAGACGAACGTACAATTACATTCGACAAAAACAGTTAAATTAATTAATTTGGGCTTATTTACATAATATAGTTATAGTAAAATAGTATAAAAATATGTTAACATAAAACTGTAGACTTTTATAGGGAAGCAATTAATGACAATTTCGACAACTGAGAACTTAAATTTTCAACAATGTGTCCCTTGAAGGAAATAATTGTAAATTGTAACTCGGTCGGTCTATCTACTAAACGAAAAACTCTACTATTTTCTCGAGGATTGATATACAGATTTTAATTAATGTCAGGCAGGTGGTATTCCAGAGTATGACGTGTATCTGGTAGGATATTAATGACGCGCTATGGTAATACCAACACTGTTTTTAAAATAGAACGAGCCATGCCAGGGTTTAAGTCAGTCAAATGTACTGTACAGTATGGACGTTCGATTCTCACAATAATCGGAGTAGTAAATCAAGAAGGGTGGACAAAAGAAGCTTTGAGAAAGGAACAGAGGAGACACAATACCAACCTGCTTGCTCAGTATGTAAATTGAATAGATGGATTACTAGCATTGCATTGTACTATTGTGTCTTCATTGCATGAGACTTTCACTTTCAAGTTATAAGTATTAAAGATGCATGTATATAAATTGTTTAGCACTATAAATATAATAGATATAAATATGCTAGATATAATTTCAGGTATTAATAATAACAATCTATTATTAGAATCAAGAGCTATCGATAAATTGATTATTAGATACACTGCTTCGATAAATGTTGTATTATAGTTTTGACATTTGTTGCTAATTTTCCTCATATTATTTGCGATTGTTCCTTCTGAGATAAAAAATGGAGTATTTTAATGCAATTCTACACTCACTGCTCCAAATATATTAAAAGCTGCAATAGTTAAAAATGACAATGGTTAGTAATATACACATCTGTAGAACCCGATTCTCATCTTAGCTCAACTGAGGTAAAATAGCTGTTCAGTTTTTCACAACAGTGTTGAACCTTTTCGAAGATTTGTTGTCAATAAAATTTTTATTGCTGACTTGTAGTTTTATTGTTGTTATTTATTTCATGTACCTTTAACGTGGATATTGTACTATATTGCTTATAGAAAAATCTATAACATTCGAAATTTATCTTTTTCAAATATTTTGCAATTGTTTTAGTTAATTGTAAACTACTTGCAAACATAGCATGTAGAGGCAATCAATTTAAATATAATTTTTGTACATTAATTAGCAACAACAACGGTTTGAATAAAACTGAACAATTTTATGATGTATATTATTATTCTACAGTAAAATGTATATGAATTAGTATCATCGTCTGTCTTAATAAAAACAATTTTTAAAGATATTTATACAGTTTAAAAACTATTTTTCACTTAAGTTTAATGTATAAACATAGTTCTCTAATGATGTATTCATTTTCTGAAATGAAAGTGATTACAAGAGTTTGAAGTGAGTCTATAATCGCATACTGATATGACGTGAGCTACTGAAAAGACCAGGAAAAATTCTTCAGAAATTTACATTCAGACCGAGTAAATCTGAATAATTGATTTTACTTATTATTACTATCACGTAAAATTACTTCTAAGAGTGTAGTAGCAAGCGACATGAAATTTCGTTATTTTTATAAGTTCTCTCCTACAATATTTATACTTTTCTGGAGACGCTTCAGATCGTATAAAAACCTTTAATGATAATTATAGAACTTTAGAACGATGCGTGCCTTGTCTTTCATCGTTAGCCACTACTGGTAATAATTTCTAAACACTGATATTGGGCCATTTTGCTATGATGGCTATCATTTATTATGCCACAAAATCTGATAGCCCATTCTTTTTAATTTCCGTTTGAAAGAATAAGGAACCCGTGCAAAGTATTGCAAAACATGCAAAACCATTACAAAAGCGTGGTTCCACTTTCATTTTAAACAAAAAGATCAAACGCCTATGAGAATCCTTGTACAGATCTGTAAACATATAAACTAAAAATACACAATATACAGTATTATATTTGTATTGCCTACATACTCCTAAAAATGTGTTTTATTTATTAAATTAGTTTGACTACATCAATCTCTTAATAACATTGTATTTTCCGGTCTCGTGTATTGTACTTGGAATGGAAAACACGAATAAAAGAATTCTGAACAGTAAAGTTGTTTATAGTATGTAAGCATTTTTGGTGGTAAGCATTTCTAAGCAAAAAGAAAGTCAGGAAAGTTATTGACGGAACGGGAGCAAGAAAATGTTGAGTAAAAGAAAAATGCAAAGGAGCCTGCAATAAGCGAATGAGAAACTAGAAAGAAATGAACAGATCTGTAGGTTTGTACTTGGATAAAGAAAGTGGATGTCACCCTTGCCCTGGAGAATGTGTCATGTCAAATCAGAACTGACTGCAGTTCTATCGGACACACGTTCGATCCGACTTTTTTGCCGGTATGTCATTCATGTTATATATATATGGATGGAGATAAAAGCTTTATGAAAGCGTAGCAAGTCGGAAGACCCGAGTAAGTGAAAGTCTTGCGTCACCCCCAATTATCCGATGAACGAACAACAGAAAGAAAAAAGCTAGTGGAATAATTCCTCAGATTGCAGAATTAGACTGACCATAGTATGTGGAGTTACATTTCTCTTGTGTAATAATATAAGTATTATTGGTATTGTCTCTCGTTATCTGTATTTATAACTGTGCTCTGTCCTACTTCGTAGTTTTCCTTGTGGTTGCCAATACAGCGAGTGCCAGGGCTGGAACTTTACCTCTACTACTGTCTGTACTACTATAGCATCAATGTTGCACGGTAGTAATCCGGGATTCGGATGGACGGTTTCGGAATAAAAGTTCTATCTCAACCTTCCATCCTGATCATGTCATTCGGAGAAATTTCATTAAATTCTCTAATCGAAAAGGCTTTTGAATAGAAGTTCTATTTTCTCCTTACTACCACCGCCGACACGGCTCATACTTTCACAGATACTAGTAAAATGTTTTCAGCTATTCTGCCTGTGCATTTATCCTCATTAAATTCTTTCCGGAGTCTTTTGAGTGTCAGTAAAGCTCATTCAAGCTAACTCCTTTTATGCGAGGCAATGCCTGAAAGCCCTGAAAACAAACATCAAAGCAAACTCGACTTCATTACCCCATCTAATTTTCTATCTCACTTTTTTCCTACAATTCAGCTGAGGTTTTCATCGTCAGCGCTTCTCCACACGTCTATTATCTCAGTTAAGTGAACGTTGTCTTTAATGGCCAGTTTAAGACACATCCAATACTTCCCTTTGTCTTATTACTCATACATTGATCTTTTATATTGTCTTCTATAGTCTATAACCCACATCCAACGACCCACTTAAAACATTCGTTTATTGCTTTTGATGAGTCTGCACAATATAATTTGTTTACTTTGGATTACACTCTTTTACGTTAACTGCATTTCTTCAAGTAGGAAAAACAATTACTTCCAATTAAACTATGACTGTTCTTTCTCCCCATGACGATTACTTCATTGCTCCAGGACCACATTCCATGTGCTCCATTCATTCACTGTAAAATGGAAAACGATTTGTTTTAACAATAAATCGTAATATAAACGACAACATAAAGGTAAATAAGCCTCTTTTATTGTGGAACAATAAGCAATTACAATGTATACAAACCGTTGAACCCAATTTCTATGAGGTAATTAATAGCATTGTGGATTTCAATGAAAGTTCTCAAGATGAACAAAGAGAAATTGACAAGAAATTGAAAGTGGAAAAGTAGCTTAAAAGTTTAGTTCTGTTGGCAATGGCAAGAAAGGTTCTGGAGGGCCCAAAAGTGTTCTTTCAAGTAGTTTTCTTTAGAACTTGTTTCAAATAGAATTATTGTAAATCACTTGGTATTCTATGTGTCTTTCATTCCTTCCCAAACAAAATAATTGTGTGCTATACAAATTTGTTCCACATGAACTATTAAACTCGGAAACTAATATTATTGGGTCATTAGACTCATTTACAATTAGAATGTTCATTCAATGCGTAGAAACAAATCAACAGAACACGTTACAGTAACAATAAGAAACAATGGCTTAAAAATGAGATTTCTTATGAAACGTATAAGAAAAAGTTTCCATGCACATTTATTTCAAATCTGTTAACCTTCCTAAACTTAAAACAATATATAAATTATTTTATAAGTGTAATTTATAGTGTACTCCTAGTATATTGCTTAAACTAATGCTACTATGTCTTTTTCCTTCTAAAACTCCAGAGTTCTTTAAGTGATTTACATGAGGAGATTTGAATGCTACTTTCGTGCCATTGTGTTTTGCATGATAAAGTAATAAAACATTATATAATGTTGTAAATATAGAATTGAATGTCGCTTGTAATTGTGTGAAGATGCTCTTCAAGAGAAACGACTGGCAGATTGGACGGAGTTAATGGGGCGATATATTTTCTCCGCCATTATACTTTTAACTGAAAATGAACTTCACAGTGTCGCAAGGCACTCATCTCAAGTAGCTCTTGTACAAAACGAGCGTGGAGTTCATGGTGAATGAAGTAATAATTAAGGTAATGATGCACATCAAATAAAACTTGTGTATAATACAAATAATATAATGAAGCACTTTAGATATGGTAATTGTACGTCAAATGCACTCTCTAGGAAATATACACAAAAATGTAATTCCCTATATCGGCGTTTTAAATCGTTGCTTCTAGGGAAGCATTCGGAAGACGTCAAATGGTTGATGGTGGAATTGACAAAGAGATAGAGACAGACAGAGATTTCGTTTGAAAGAGTTAGAGTTGAAACGGTAGATACATAATTCACTCTGACTGACTCTTTGCCATTACACCGCTCTAACTTTCCTCTTGACCTCATTGGAACATTTGGATTTGCCAACTCCGCCAAGTATAATCTAATTGGTAGTAGATCCTGAAAGATTCGGTTTTCTATTGCCACTTCAACTTTACTTACATTTTCAATGCATTCATTTGAGTGGCTGATGTCTCGGTTAGATATTATTTACTATCCTGAATAGTCATCATATTGAATAATTTTCTGAACTCTTAAATCTATCCACCATGCTGTTTATGTGTATTCCATTAGTTTAATTTTATCTGCCTGATTTATTAATAGCTCCTGGCTATCACTTCTCATTCACATACATCAAACCTTTATTAATGCAAAGCAAAGTCGAATAGAACTGACAATCAAATAGCACGTCAACCAACCAAATATTTCCCAACCGCTGAGCAAATAACATGAAATGATCAAACTAATCACTTATAAATAGGTACACCTACAAATAATACACCAACAGTTGTGTCGTCATAAATATTATGAGCATAATATAATTCGGGCAATTTAATTAAGGCTGAATACTGTGAATACCCGTAAAGCAGTTTCATGTATGGCAGTATATGTAAATAATTTTACGACCACTTGAATAAACGATTATGTGGTTGCTGGTGGTAGAAATGAAAGTTGGTGTGAGCAAATCGAGCATATCTGTAGTGTTTCAGTGCGACAACATAAGTTTCAAGTTGCATTGCATTTCCAAATTGACATAGTAGTAGAGTGGCAACGGTATGGTTTATGCCATGAATGACTGAGAGAAATTAAGTGGCGTCAACTCTATAAAGTCATCGCTCATTAGTGCAAAAGTAAAGTAGAATCTGTTATACTTTGCTATTGACAGCTAACGAATTAGCGAATTTCCGAGTTCTGTCGACTTGTAATTAGTTTTCAAGTTTGTGTTGATACGACTCAAACGAAATCCGATTTAGAATGGAACACTTTCCACATTCATTCTATGTACGTAATAGTAGCGGTGGTAATCCTTGTATTTCTACGAATGAAAACTGTTGGAGTCCGAGTCGGTGTGGTCTCAAACTCACAGAGAGAACTCTTGCTTCATCGTTTTAACACAGTTTAATGTATATTAATGAACCATGAAGCAATTATTCTTGCAAGGCTAGTTTTGTTGACGAGGAAGCGGATGAGTTACTCAGAGCACGTCAAAGACTAATTATAAAACGCTATTTATGATTCAATAAATGTGAGCTGACGAGAGACCCACAGCAGGCCTTGAAATTTACGAAAGAGAGAAACGGAGAAACAGAGTAGGCCAGGGTGACTATATTTATTGCAGCAAAGTACGTGTGTACATACGTTCCGTAGTTATGTGATTATCTACGTGCATGTATTGCCTCATTCTTATGTATACATACGAAGTAGTAGTAAAAGAAACACGAAGTAGTGAATTTTACTTGTTATGTGTAGATCTTCATATGAAATGTCTAATGTGTGAGCTACGTGCATGTTACGTGAGTCTAATGTAGGATTTAGGTGCACGGAGCGGTGTGTGGATATGGAGCAGTTACTTTTATTACGTGTGGGTACATGTACTTAGCATGAGTACAGACGAACCATACTACACCGAGTAGTAAATATTATAGAGTCGTGAAAGGGAGTGGTTTAATAAATCAGCACAGTGCTGTGTACTACTACAAGTAGAAGTAGATTCTGACGTAACTCTCTAAGGGTAAACCGAGTCGGCCAAAGTATTAGAGTGAAAGTAAATTTGTCAGAAGTAAGTTTAAGCAATAAAAGTGGGCCTACTGGTTAATGATGCTATAGTGGTTGGTTAGTTGTAGTAGAAGAAAGACGAACTGACACGAGCCGAAGAAAGAGCCGAGACGGCCTTTAGCTTCATCATCGCTCTTTCCTGCGTTCCCTTTCCTTCCTCGTCCGTCCGTCTTCACTCTCCTCATATGATATGTGAGAGGAGTCAAGTCACAGCAACGCCAGTCAAGATGTGGCAAAAGAAATGAAAGTGGACTAATGAAAATATGGAAAGTAGACTGCAAGTGGAACAAAAGAGAAAAAACTTCCAGAATGGGAAATGTAACGGCCAGTCAGAAAGCCAGGCAGGACAGACGAGAAAACAGAAAGAGAAGGCTAATCGGGGACGAAAAAGTCTCACTCCGCTCAGAAGAACCTAAAGCCCACAGAGAAGAACTATAGAAAGCCCAAGCAATGCATCGCGAATTGCGAGCTGAGAATTGATGCAAGAGACAAGCAAGACTTACAAGATACGAGAACCAAACACAGTTTTTTAATGAGAACTTCAGTTCTTCTACTATTCGTAGTAGAACTGAAGTGAACTGTTTTTAGAGTGTGGATTTGTTGTACGTGTGTCTTTTTCGCAATATAAAAGTACGCACACGGTGCGATGTTATGGTAAAAGTGGTATAATGGCAGTTCGCATTATAAGAGTCGTATCTCCATCCTGTATTTAGTCCATTTTCCTAAATTCAGTGTGTATATGATATATGGATGGTGTTAGTGAGAGCTCCTGTATTCTCAGCTACGTATATTCCAGAGCAGTTCCATGTGAAATGGATGATATGCTGTGACTGTGTGAGTGAGTCTCCCTGCATGCCTGCCAGTCTCTGGCGTACAGAATAAGTTGAAGGAAACTGTGCGTGAACCCAAAAGCTATATATACTACGTAATATAAAATATAAGCTAAGTTGAGCATAATAGAGAATATCCGGATCCTAGCACTCTTGTAGTAGTAATAGTGCCGCTATGTAAATGCCAGACCAACTGAACTCGTCTTGTAACTCGTGTATAATGCCAGCAAAAGAGAAAAGGTTGCCTGGTTCGTTACTTGGTTCGTCTCCTTCTTTACGGCCATTTCGTCCTCTTCTGTTCTTCTACGTACAGAAAATAGATAGACGATAGACTCCCCTCCGTCTAATGTAGTTGAGAGTGAGAAGCGTCTTGTGTGTTGTAAAATCTGCACGGGAGCCAAGTCAACATACGAACCACTGAACTCACTCCCAACACAACCCATATATCTGTGTGATTTTAGTAGGTCGCTTTCTGCGAGAACGAGAAGATGATCTGGCGGATTTGAACAACACACAGGATATGACTTGCATTGCATTTCTATACGTCTAACAGATTTTTAGCAAAACAGGCCAAAACAACGAATGTAAATAGTGCATTGTATAGCACACCTATAATATACGGAGGAAAGCACAAGTACTGTCAGTCACTGACACTACACGTCTCAGCTTATACTTTTCAGTCATATATTGGACCCGAATGGTCTCATGTGTGCACGCGAGTAGTGTGTGTATGTGGCATACAGCAGGAAAACGATTATGTACGACGATGACTGCTAGTGAAGAGCGAGTGCATATGTATTACTAGTACATCGTAGTAGTATGCGAGAAAAACCCTAGAAAAGTATAGAATACCTACATAGTAATAGCCTAAGAATATACAATGGTACTTGCACAGATAGAAGAAGATAATATAAAGAAACTGCCTTCTTCTTCTGCTCCATAGTTACATAATAGTGGAGAATAAGAGACGGAGTACTCGCAGCGACTGTTGGTAGACTATGTATATGATTACTTACAAATAGACGTGGCTACGGGCAGAGATAGAAAGGTAACGAGAAAGAGGAGAGAAAGACATGTAGCAGATATGCCGTGGATGTTGTTCCGTGTATAAATACGCATATATCCCATAAGAGTATATCAGCATCCCGGTTTTAATCGATAATACAGACCATAGTGACTAGTAGTAGTGGTAGAAGTAATAGTGGGAGTAGAAGTTGAGTGTGAGAGTCTGTGTGATCAATAATGGCATTGAAAACGTTGTTCGTGGATCCAAGTTGCTTCAAGTTTGAAAATCGGAATTGTCCGGAGTAGGAAAGCAGAATCGTCTTGGCTAAAAGAGCTGAGCTCTTGCATGTGTACTTGTGCCACCACCGCCACTACTCCTGGTATGTCGGTATGGTGAGTTTGAGTCGGAGCTCTGTGAGCTGTGTGTATGTGTGTGGTGTAAGTTTCGGGCTTGTGTGTAGTGTATGTGTGTGAAAGACACAGTCAGTCGACAAGAGAGAATAACGTAGTAATAGCTTTACACTGTGTGGCCTGTATACGCAACACACACAGCCCAAGCGATGTTTAAAGGCAAGAAGAAGCAATAGAAAATTTTGCACTACTCATTTACTACTGCTCTCCAACTAACACTACTGTGCTACATATTACATACTATTACGCTGCATACCTATACTATTGTGTGTAGCTATACTATACGCAGAGATATATAAATACACAATGGTTTTGGCCATGGCTTTGCATATCCCCTGCACCTATGCGGTATATAGAATCCCTTGCACTTATAGGAAATGATAGGTTGAAATTAGTTTAGAAGAAGCTGTTGGGATGGGAGATGCTATATGGCATGGTGGTACTGGTGGCTTGCAATAACGAAGACGAGAGCTAAAAAGAGACGAATCTTACGGAAGAGTATTAGTAGAGGAAGAGTAGACGTGGGAGACGGAGTGGATATGCTATAGCGTTATTATGAGTGAGCAAAGTTGTATGTGACTGGTGTTTGTTGGGTGAGCGAGAAGAGAAAGAGGGAAATAGTACACAGTCAGTCTCAATCCGCCCTTCACTACACACAGCTTAGTGATTTCTAGTCTACTCGACTACTTCTTCTATGGTCTTGAGCTGAGCTTAAGCAACGGTCTTCTAGTGTACTTGTGTTACTTGTGCACAGGAGCACCAGCAATACACAGTTAACTCCACTTCTTCTTCCACAACACAATTCTCTTCTTTTTCCCTTCGCAGTTCGCTCTGCCATAGGTTTACTTTGCTGTAGTAGTCATTCAGGCTTTGTCACTTGCGAATTACCAAGTGGATACTTTCATCTCGCATCCCAGTCGTTCATGTAGCATGAACTAGAACGGGTCTCTCTTCTCCACTCACACACACACGTTCCATCTCTTCTTCTCTCTGTACTCTGTCTCCTGTCTCTGTCCCACTACATCTTCCAGTCTCCTCTCACTTTTCTGTTTCGTGTAATTTGCATACTTCTTGTATTACAGACAAGTCTAGCAGAGAGAGACCCATTAGCATTAACGCTGTCACTACTTCAAACTACTTCTCAATTCTAGTGTTCTGTACAGTCACCGCTTGACATTGCTCTCTCGTTCCTCCGAAGCTCATCTGTTCACCTCCAGTCTCCCTACCACCACGTCCACCGTCGTCGTCGTCATCAAAGACACAAATATGTACTCCCCATCAGTCACCGTCAACTGACGGAAGTCATTTGACTTTTCGTATTACTATTATCACTATTATTACTGTTATTATTATTAGTGTGTTCCATACACTTACACTTTTTCCACATACAGTACAGAGTAAGTAACTGATAACTCAGGAAATTGTAATAAAAACTTTGTCACTGTCTTTTGATACACACACTCTCTCTCTTTCTGTCTCGCACGTTGCTATATCTGTATTGCAATACGGTGTTCATATCATATTATACTTTTTGTTAAATTCTTCACATTTTCTTCTTTTTTCTGAGCAAGGTGCTGTGTAAATATACAGCCTAACTAGAGTAGAACTCTACGTGTATGCCGTTTTTTACTTTCCTACTGTGTAATGTTCTTTTTATGTTATATATTGCTAGTAGCAGAATGTTGTGTACATAGTGGAAAGTATTCTAAGAATTCTCGGTGCTATTTTGATAGGTGGTAGGTATAAACAGGTTGGCAAATGAAATTGATTTTGTGCAGGAGACGAAAGTAAAGCCGTGTTGTGTACACTTGTAAATACACGCTACACGGAGTAAATCTTTGAATTGATCAAGATACGAATCTATCATTGACAAGAAAAGACTTGCATGGAAATGAATACACATTGGTCGTGACGGACCTGACTGTGCTCCTTGGAACTTTGACACTGACACGGACACACGTAATCAGTTAAATTTGGCTCGACTGTTTTGTTTTAGTGTAGCATCTGTGTTTGTTGGCCGTAAAGTGGAAATCTGAGCTAGAGTGGAGAAAAATCGCAAAGCATTGGTCCAGAAGACATTTCAGAGAGCTGTGAGCAGTGGGAAATCGCATCACAGACAAAAGCCCGTGCAAAGCAAACGAAAGCAAGAAGCCTGAAAAGAAGCTGTCATTCACGGAAAGAAAGCTTGGCTGCCTCGCAGTCACTCAGCGTCATCCAGCTTTCTCTTTTGTTGTGCGTGGGCAAGCGATCAACCACCTGAGCGGTGAGTTGATTGATAGTGATATCCAAAGGAAAGCTTAGACGGCGAAGCTCTTTGATCTGTTCCAGATCTAACTGGATCAAAGTTTGTTTTCCTTTGTGATGCATGGGATTGAACTGCTTATGTACATAAGCATATCGCTAAATAACATTACAACAGACACTCTGTAAGATGTAGAGAGCTTCAGCAGTCGTAATGGCTCCACAAGTACAAGTCTTTTCCATACAAAAACAGATTAGGCTATTTGAGGCTGGTGAATGGACAGCTGGACTGTTAAGTTTCCTTTGTGGGATTTTCCCAGCGCTTGGCAATACTACAACAAAATAGAGAACAGCGGAAATAGTGTAAGTACTGTGCAAAGAGATAGGCATGCAAGAAGACGTGTATGACACCATCATCATCAGCAGCATCACCGGGATTCTGGCGTGACAAACAACTAGCCGTGGCGATAAAGATATAACATTTGCACACAACACACGTTATGTCGTGTAGAAATTGACACAGTGGTATTCTGGTCTGGTATTGTCGTGTGTGGCCTCCTGTAGCCCTGTGTGGTCTTAAAAGTCGTCGCATCATCTACTGTTGGACTTCCACGAACTGCAGCCAAAAACACAGAGCAACGTAGTTGCACTGGGAATTTAAAGATTTTATGGTGTAAAGTTCATATCTCTATTCAATCAACGCAATCAAGATGATGTCTGAAACTACGAGTTTGAGTAGCGGGGAGAAGATAGTGACGACGTCGACGATGATGGACGACCCAGACTTGCTCGGTGCGCATCCTGCATTCCCGTCCACCTACAGACCTTTCCTCGACGAATTATGTGAGAAGACCAAATTCACCAAGAGCGAAATCCGATTTCTCTACCGCGGTTTCAAGCAGGTTCAACTTTCATTACAGTCGTTTTATTTCATACATATTTCATACACCTTCCTTTTTCCCTTGCACTCAATCTCCACTATCACATTTCACTCCCATTTCTCCTTGTAGTCATCATAAGTACAAATCTATCTGAATACATACACCACCCAGCATAGCATACCAAAAAAGCCAACGGAAATCCTAAAAGCCTTCAATCTTCTCTTTTGTTTCTCCACAAAATATCTGAATCTCGCTTCGCATCATATCCCAACCATAACCTTTAGCACACCATTTCTCCCGACTAATTGTGTAGATGCATGTGCCTACTGCCTACATACTAAATCCGAGAATCATAATCCTACTTCTACTCACTGAAAATTCTAAACTGAAGAATATTGTGTTGACTTGACTACTGCGTACTACAAAAGCATAGCATGAGTATTCTAAAGGCTATACAACTAAGTAAGAATATAATGTATCAAGCTGTTTTAGCCTTGTCTACCTGTACATTTTTTACACTAACAAGGAAGTCCTATAAAGCATCCAACATGCAATGGAATTCTTCACATATGTCCAAATGTACAGGTAGCGTGTGAGACTTGGAGTGGTATATCAGCTTGTAAAATGTAAATGATATATGTATAGCAAAGCGATTAAATGGTTGGAAGCAGTAAGAAGTGAGCATCACCACCATACCACACTTTTATCAATATTTAATGTAATGCAATATTGTGGGTTTACACGACGGAGGAGGCAATTCATGTATTTTATATTGTACTATATTGGTCTGACCTATGGCTTGTAGGTGTGGAAATAATGGCGTTGCGTTGCCTGGATGTGTGCAAAAGTATTTCCGATTGCACACTTTCAGCTGTGCTCTAACTTTATTTAACATTTTTTCACCCGTAACAAATTGCATGACATAAATAGTTAATCACATTTAAACTGCGTAGAAATATTTCTGATGCGAATCCTTAACGTACTGAGGTATAGTGAAGTAGTATTAGTGTTACTGCAAACCTGCATGTGTTTGCTAGCTGTATCTTGGAATTTTATCGTCTCAAGCCATGGGTCATGACGTCTTCAAACCTTGGCTTTCTATAAGAGTTTATTTCGAAGAAAATCTTCTCAAGTCCTAAAGGCACGTATCTTCAAACTTGTCAAGTCATATTATTATTCCTAATAAACTTTGTCTTTCATATACATCGAGCATTCAATAACTTGATAAAACGTCTTAAGAAAGGGATTTTCAATTAAATCTTTTTGTGGAATAGAAAATGTCATACAACTTTCCTCATAATTTCAACAAAGTGATTTACATTCGGATAAGAAAGCATTTACTTTAAAAATAGATCCTCAGGAAACGGTTGACCTTTTCCTTCCCCTGGTACATCGGGCAAACACCCAGTTCTGTGATGAAAGGTGTAAAAAACATTGCTTTTTGCAACGAATATTATTTATGATCGTTACTTTTACTTTGTGCTCTTAACTATAACTGAGAAATGGCAGAGAAATTGTTATGTAGGGAGAAATCTTATTTCGATCGAATCTACAGCTAATTTTTGTATTGCATGTACCTTTCGGTTTTTTTAGAGCTTTGTTTTCCCCAAATATAGAGTAACGTATGTATTGATAAACCTTGTAGATTAGTTCTGCATGATGTAGAGTACCTATACAGGTATATTATTTATGATCAAGTTATTTTATTAACCCAGTACTCTATTTCTGCTAGCACGATTCATCGGAGAAACCTTCCATTAACCGGAATCCCATTAGACGCTCAATTAGCTACACATTAGTCACTTTTATTTCCTAGGGCATATTACTATTTCGCTTTATACATAAAGAGTATACATATTATATACTCTTTGTAATAACTTATAACATTTGTAAGTAACTATTAATTAGTATTATCATTTCCTTTTTACTGTTGTACATAGAATGTACTTAACGTAGAAAATCTATAAGTAATTTAACTGCATCTGCTCTCTCTCACCACATCCGCTGAGTTTGTTCTAATTTTGCATAGCGACAGTTAAATTCCCGTTCTCTGACAGACAAGCGACCTTTAAAATTCTCCTGCTTCATTTGCCACCGCTAGGTATACACAGCACAAGCAGACGTGTACCGCCAATCCCTAATGATTTATTCATTATGAAATTGCTCTCTGATGACTTGAAACATTTTACTATTCATTTAGGAATGCCCTGCTGGGATCGTGCAAGAAGATACGTTTAAAGACATCTACGCCAAATTTTTTCCCTATGGAAGTAAGTCTTGTTTTCTTGATTTTTTATGTACCTACCTAAAATAATATTTTTTTCTACGTACATCACGCATATAGACTACACATAAATACACGTATGAGAGGAGCAGTTTTATGATTGCATGAAGAAGGTGGTGATGTCACTAGGAAAAGTGTTTAGATAGTTAAAATGTTTGTAGCATTTACAAAGAGAGCTTGTGGTTGCTACAGGAATTACGCCTTCATCCTTCTCGATTCTTTGTTATTCATCTCTTTAATGTTTTCTAGTGTTAGTATTTCTTGTTACAACTTGCCAGAGGTTTTGGCCACGGCCGTGCCGACATCACACACTACAAATACAACACATAAAGACACAATGCTTACTTTCATCTGTATTTTACTGGATAGACTTCGTATAATTACTACGTTCATATAAGTGCGCAGATAATCTGTCGGTATAGTATAATATACTTAGCATTATAGCAGCATGGCATTACTAGGACTGCCGTTACCGTATCGGCTACTACAATTAACTATAATATTCTCAGGCTGTTCTGAAACACAACGTTCTCACACAACGATTCTCTATGATTATCACAATGTGTGTTGATAGACCTGGCAATATATAAAGGACTATATAGAAGCTATGATGTAAATACAATACCAGTGAGCAATTAACAGTTAGAAGATGCGATAAATGGACGAAGCTCTTAAGACAGATATATAAGAAAAGGGGAAGGAAGGAGTGCAGTCAACATAAAATGATAATAAAGAAAGGAGAGGCATTCTGCATGGAGTCTGATGTTGAGATGTACGTAGTCTTTAATAAACATTGAAGCATTTACCGCGGTGGTTGTTAGAGAAAAGACAATGTGTCTGAGTTGTATGGTTTTATTGCGGAATTGTGGCAGTGACAAGTGAGAATGTAGAATGGAATTATGTATAGGACTGATAGAATTACTGGGGCAGGACACAATAGCACAAAAGAAGTCTTTATGTGAATACAACAGCAAATAATATGCGTTTGTATTTCAACGTCTGTGAAAATGTACATTTATCAAAGTTGTTCCAACTTTTATGTTTTTATTCTTATAGACTCATCCGTGTACGCTCATTTGGTCTTCAAAGCTTTTGATATTACGAGTTGCGGAGCAATCACATTCAAGGTTCTGAAATCTAAATGCAATTCACATAACACAGATATAAGTTATACAACTAGTAACCTTGTGCCATGTTCGGAGTGGAGAAGCCCGTAGTTTCACAAGATTTATTAATTCTATACCAATGATTCACAACCGAACCAGACCACCACCACTCACACCAGCCGTTGCTCTTTACAAGCCTCAACCTTTTCCAAACCAAAACTTTTACAAACCAATGCACTGTTTACAATATTTTTACAGTTTAGCATTTGTATCAACAAACCAGGCATCAATTGACGACATTGACATTTGACATTTGCAAACATATGGATTCAGTTCTATTTATATACACAAATGTTGTACAAAAGATGAACATGAACGTAATGTATTTTGTGTAAAGCAACTGTAGCATATTTATATGAACATACGCAAGTATTTTACAAAATGTATAATTAGTTCTTATTCATTACTGAATAATTGAAATTTAACATTTTCATTTTCAATCACACTGCATGCAGTCAGAGAATTCTTTTGTAAGTTAAAGGTTTGTGAAATATTGGTTTTTTGAACAATTGGGGGTTGTAAAATGGCCGAGGTTGCGGGAGCATTGGTGGAAAGCAACATGCACAGCACTATGAAAGGGACTTACTTGATTTCTGTTTACATTTGTAGGACATGATTTTAACTCTATCTACATTATTGCGCGGGTCGAACCGGGACAAACTTCGATGGATCTTTTCCAGACTGTATGACCTTAATGGAAATGGTTTCATTACGAAGAGAGAGTTCTTCGACATCATTTCTGCAATTCATGATCTAGTCGGAGTTACAAAACAGGTGGCCCTATCTATATATTTATTTTGTATTCATCGTTTGTTCCTGCATAAAAGCAAGAATTGTGTATAACACATTTATCCGAATTTCTGTATGTAATATAAAGTTATGTTTTATATATTTCATAGCATTCTGGTTTATTTTATTCCTGTCGTCTGACTTTTGTGATCCTTTATGTTTTCCAGGAAGATAGAAAAACTCGAGATCATGTGGATAAAATATTCTCCAAGTTTGACGCTAATAGAGACGGCATTGTGACAATCGAAGAATTCCTAGAATCGTGCTTAAAAGTAAGTGCTACCTAACTATCTTTATACATTCTGTCGACAGTCAGACGCTAATTTAGTATTCTCCCAGTATCGTGTGTGTGCATTTTCTTTGTGAGAGTATGGATCCACTTAATGCACTGTATTATTCAAAAAACACGTTTGCACAGAAATTGTGTTTCTGTAATCCGTGGTCGTCACTTGTCTTCGCGAATATCTAGAACCTTAATTCCCAACGCTCATTTTTTATGCATTGCTTTTCATGCACTTTCCTAATTGTCAGAATACTGTGCAGCTGACAAATAAAGGATCGAAATCATTACGCTTTAACATTTGCATGTAGAGGATGCACTATACAACTCCAAGTAGGGATAGTGTCATCAAAATTCGCAGAACATTGCTGACACACATCTAGTTAATAGTAACGGAAGCGACCCTAGCCAAAAGATGAAATAAGAGCACTGGCAAATCACTTGGCCAAGTTTCAAATCTTTCAATTTTTCCAATGTTTCACAAATATTTTCAATGGAATTTTAAACAATATGACTTTCAAAACGACAAATGAAACTGTCCATGTATTACTCCTATAAGGCTTTAGCCTATCTACACTATTAGAGTAGGTATGGGATATAATATGTTTCTATAACTATATAGGTTAGACCTGTTTCTATACTATAATACAGTGAAACCAAGCAAAAGCTTATAATATCGTTTGGTATCAAAGTAATAAGTATATTTTGTATCATCGTAACTTGTTTCACGGTTTTTAGGTCACGACTTTCTTGGTAGTAGTGTTCGCTTGAAAAGGTACATCGCAAAAGTGTAACATAATATTTTAAACACATTTTCTTTATTATGTTCGTTGTACGTTCATCTTGAGGAGTGTATATACACACAGGATACGTTCTCAATTGCAGTGGTGTGATAAAACTGAATCCAGGACTTACTTTCCAAATGTAAGAAATGGATGAGAAAGATATAAAAAGGATTAGATGAGATAACATGTTGGTAAGTGAATGAGCCAAAGGCAAATAAGTTTGTCAACTATCCTCATTTTTTGCATCGCTTTACCAACACTAGGAGCATGAACAGCAAGCCAAGCCAACGACGCTTCAATTATGAATATATCCACCTCGTCTATTTCGTTAGCCAGACTTGGTTTATTGATCTGTAAATGTATATGTAGTAGTTAGCAAAAAACTGCCTTCCTTCACGCAGTATAAATACAGAAGGACAGTAAGGAACATAAATTTGACAGTTTATTACATTAATTATGTAAAACTAGAATTCCGTCTGTTTCAAGACCACTGCTATGAATTATAGTCATATCTTACAACACATGAACAATAATTCCATTAAGGACACACAGATTAAGGTCGTTACATTATTAGCAGACACTACCACTCTAATCCTAACGCAATTACAGTTGACAGACCATTGAAAAAGACAGTCTGCCCGAATAAGCCGTTTTCTGGGCCTTCACCAAGGAATTCCGTGAAATGCAGAGAGCTGAAAAGACTACAAACATAATAAATTGTACACAGCCAGTTTAAGATCACAATAGAAATATTATTGAATGATTCCTGTACACAGTGCCAAGTTTGAGTGAAGAAAACGGTGGCATTTGCATTATGTATTCAGAATCTCAATTTTGCAAACACACACAATATCAGAATATCACATATTCAGTTGCGCCCCACTTTTCATTTGAAAATGAGATGATGAAATGCACTATTCATTCGTATTCTTTAGAATCGCAGCGGACAAGAAAAAAGTTGGATGCAGTAGCAGACATTTGAGTGACTACTGACTTGTATTTGTGTCTAGGCAGGAATCTCCATTCAGCAGAAGGAGTAGGCAGTGGTGGAGAAAGTCGAGTAGACGTTTGGACACGGTGCTCGCCGTCTGCACGTCTTACTTATGGCATATTGTGTGTATAATAAAATTTGTTTAGCTTACAGCCATTTGTTCGCATAAAAGTGGAAAATGGATACAGAGCTAGGCTTTATCCTTTAGCAATTCATATCATATTTTTCTCTTTCATTTTAGCCTTCACAGCAGACAAGTTGTAAGCATTGGATTTCTCCATTACATTTTTCCGCTTTCCTTATCATCTCAGACGTTTAGTTCTGACTTACTTCATATATCCCATATCTGGTTTCATATAAATTATTCAATAGTTTCTCACCAAGAGTAACTTAAGCTATTTCTCTTTAAATTCTCGTTGTGGAGCACACACGTCGGGGTGTTGGATATCTTTGTGCAGTCCGTATCATCGGAGTAGCAGCAGTAGTGCCAAGAAATCCTATTATTTAGTACAGGCAAAAAACGTGGTATATAATAAACTGATGTTGTTTTTCATTTCAGGATGAACTGATCATGAAGTCCCTACAGGCTTTCAATTCGGCTCTTTGAGTACCCGCAACAACAAGCTCTCTCAGCTATACTCACAATGCTTGTTTCTTAATATGCTAGTAGTTACCTTACAAATCATGTAATCACACAGGTATGCAACCCATATTCAAAATGAATGAAGTTCAAGTCTGCTTGCAGAAATCCACTGCTACTTTATAGTTTCTAATGCTCATAATTTGAATTTAATTATAATTAATAGTTACCAGCTATATAAGTTCCACGCAAAGTTTTCAATAAACCGAGACAAATCATAATGACGAAAGGAAGCCGAGCCGTGAAGGAGTACATAAATTCTAGCCAAACTTCAGCACCGCAGCTGTACCCAAAAAATCTCAATGTTTCTGGTCTTGCAATTCCACTTTTGAGGTTACGAGCTGTTTTTGACTGTTTTCGCTTGTGCAATTAAATGTTTATATAGGCAATCAAATGAATTAATGTTAAAATGCCGATGGAACATCTTACAAAAACACATGAGCTAGTCAAATTATCCAGATGGGAAGTGATATATATCAAGTGAAAAGAAGGTCAACCAAATATACCTACGCTGTAACAGCGATGACATACAGAATGCCATAATACTACTCCACGAAGACGACTACCATTACTATATACTCTTACTGTATTACCTTGATTAATTAGTGAATGTGTACTGATTGTTGGCGCAAGATAATTATTATGTATATATATATATACTCTGTATTATAAATTAGTATAACTGTATTCATACTGTAGAGGTAGAGAAATGTCTGTGCACACATATGTACCTTAAAATATTACAAGATCTAGTATTAGTTTACTGAGTAATTACTAAAGATAATTAAATTTGAGGTGTCCAATGGAATGATCGAAAGCCTCCGTTTTCACTAGAATGATGCGATAAAGTTAATGAAATGTAAAGTTAATTAAGTTACGTGTAAATTAAATAGAGTAATAAGATCACAAATATGTCTTGCACTGCTCACCGTTCTACTGTTGTCCGCCTTTCTCCATGAATTGAATTTTCGTGTAATAATCGAACAAAAAACCTCTTTGAATTAGTGAAAACAGCTCGGTATTATTATTAGTAAACAATCTTAAAAATGTGGTTGCTTATAGTAATACAACGTATGTTTAACATTATGTAATATATATATCAACATCAATAACAGTATCAACGGGTGTACCTAGTACAGATAAGAGATTATTATGTAATATTAATTATGTACATGAAACCCAGAATGTGACTTGCTCTCTGTAGAGTAGGTAGCTCACTTTCAGATGTATGCTCTGTTGGAAAAAGCTGTGCAATATATTAAAAATATATAATAATACTGGAGTACAGTACAAGAAAGAACAAACTACTACTACTACTACTACTACTACTTCTGAAATAACAACAACTGCGACTAAACTTCTACGAATACTAATAATAAATGCTACAATACAAGAAGATGCAGGAAATTGTAGTCTGTAGATTTGCATACACATGTATAATATCTCTGTACGTAGTTGTGTAAGAATAAAATATTGTAGGTCTACTCTAAGCTAGAACTGCGTATTGTAGATTGTAGCCTGAGCATGTTTTGTGGATGGTGGTGAAATGAAGTGGGAGTGGTGCTCAGTGAAATAGAATGACATGAGAAAAGACACAAAGAAATTGAATGGAAACCCAATGGGACGGAATGGACGGCGAGAGGCGAGTCATGAAAGACAATCCTGCGATCACTTGAGACAAACAGACAAGACTGTTCTTTTAAGTTTCTTCAAGCGTGAGGTGAACTCCACCGTGAGAGAAACTCTTATATAACTTTAACATTTCGAAGAAATGAATGGATCTCATTTTCAAAAATACAGTCGACAGATAATCATTTAATTTGAATGAGCATGCGAATAGATCATATTATAAACAAGTATGAACTGTGAACATGACTGTTGCTGTTGGTCGTCCAAATGTGTAGCTCTGTTGTGTTTTGCCATTTGTTGTGTTTGTGAGGATGATGATGATGATGTGTGGGAATTTAGTGATGCAAAAAAGATGATAATGTTGATGAGTGTGTGGGAGTTGAGCTGAGTTGGTTCATCCGTGTGGCTGTGTACACTGCCAGCATTTCCCTAATGCGGGCGGCCACAGTTCACCGCGTCTGCTGAGCTCTTGTGTAATGATAATATTAACAAACTTTACTACAACTTTGTTTGTGTGGCTCAGGATGACATGGACGAAGCAACGGTGGTGTGTGTTATTTTATTTTTGTTTGTGTATTGTATTTATAATACGCACATCATGATTACTATTGTTATATATACTATTATGTAGTGTGGTAGCTTTATCGTACTTTTTTGGAATCAACACACTCTGTTTTCTTTTTGGTAGTTTTTGTTTTTGCGAACTGTGTATTTGAGCCATAATATTATACAGATAGGTTCTATGGTAGTTTAGTACATCGGAGGTTGTTAACATAAAACTGTGTTGTTGAATGCGAATTGTATGAGCTGAATACATGTGGTGTAGATGTAGGTACATGTGTAAGTATAAATATTTCTATCACACACACAGCATCTTTCCTAGTCTTCTGCCTGCACACAAACACAACTTGAAAAAAGTCCTTACTAATTCATACGGCTCATAAAATTTCTAATATCACTACTCCAACTCTCTTAATCCGCTATAAAGAGCAGCCAACTTATAAAATACCTATAAACTGTATTGTATACTCACATTTATGTTAGTATTCAAACTAGAATGTTAATTCATACTCACACACACAAGTTATACGATTACCATAATAATATTATTACTTCCTAAACTACATAATATAATTAAATGTAAGTGATGTTGGCCACCATAACGTCCTTAGCATGGACATTCGGTAGTTTGAGCTTTTTACGAGACTGGAGGGGTGACAACGAGGTATTTAACAATCAGCGTGGAATTACACTAGTGTCTCACATTTACTTGTTTCACCATTAAGTAGATCTTTATTGTGTAGCATTAGTATGATAATATCAAACTGTTATGAAAGAAATTGCACCAAAACTATCTTCGGTAGTTTAGAATACAATCTACTATAGTCTTATAGTACTATTAACGTAATAATATTCTACCTGTGGACATTATTTCATGTATTAAGTATAATCAGTATTGTAAGTATGTAGGGTTAAAGTGTTATAAATTATTATACGTAATTACATCAATTTTATTTTATTTATTCACATTAAAATGCCAGCAAATCATTATGTGCCAGTTTTCCATTTACATAGCTTTCATCTTGTCTTTATGTCATGGCAGTCACTTTCAATTCAACGAAAAATCATTTCCAATTTAGCTGAATGCTAACTGTATATGTATTCTGTTTGTTCGTCGGTTCTTACATTATTCATCTATTAGTAACTATAATCATATCCCTGCTCTCTAATACAAACAAATCTGGCTTCCTGTTACCTTTACCTATACTTTCTTTAATACTGAGAGATTATTTCTTTTCTTTTTGTGTAGGTATACTATGAAAATGAATATGAAATCTGTGGAAGCATAATATACTCAGGAACGGCTTATCGTATACAACGGGTTATCGCATTGCTTATAACAAATTTAAATGTTCACTGAGATTCAGATTAAAATTTATTATTGAGTAACTTGGTTCACCATTGGCTTAAACTGTAGATCAGAATAAAAATTAGAATAAAGATAATCCATGCACAACAATCCATAGATAGAGTCCCAATTCAACGTTATCTTATCTGAGCTTCTCTAACTTTCTCCTAAATTGTATAATAAAAGCCTAATTTTACTTTATAAGCGGAAAAGGCATCAATTGCATTAGGACCCTTGCATGTTTATAGCGGTGAATTGTAAAGCCAATTCTTCTATTATTTGATCACTAATTGTAACGTCATACATAATAGTTACCTATGTTGACATTGTTTGCATTATCATAAAAGTTAACATTATCTGCATTAGGAATTCATCCGGAAAAAATACTACAAAAATCAATAAAATTTTATTTGAGGTATTGTGTATTCTATCTATGTTTCCGTATAGAGGAAGTGGACATGGATTTCAGCAATGTAAATGGTGAGTGCGCATGGTACAATACAATACGACGTTTTTACCTGGGAATTTCTATGATATCTCGCATTATTAGTTAGTGGAACTTTCACAATTGATTTATAGACTACCCATTTATCAATTTTAGTACTTTTTGCTGAGAAAGCAGTTTAAGTTTGTTTATATGATACATTCCAGTCACCAATTAGTATGTGAGTGAAATAATTTATCATAAGTAGGGAATGGCAGATATAAGCAATTCAGAAAATGTTCGTGTGTTACGCACAATACAAAATCAAAGGCAGTAAGTTAGTAAGTGTTTTGTTTTTGAGAGTGTTAACTTTTCATGAAGTTAAAGAAATGTAGAAAATTTGGAGATTTTAATACGCAAACGGTCATTGAAAATAAAGGGCTGAGAAAATTTTATTATCCAAAATGCAAAATTATCTGAAGATTACAGGGATTTAAAAAATTGTTTAATTATTTTATTTAAAGTAAGTTAAGATTCTGGGGAAAGAGATTTGATCAGATAAATCGTATGCCGCTGCTGGAAAAAACCTGTTCTTCCCAGTATCCTAGAAAAATTTCCCGATTTTTTTGGCCACAAAATGCATTGGCAAAAATTTGCGAGTATGTTTTTCGCAATTTTTTTTGCCTGTATAGCCGAAAATTTCCCGGTATCCTGGATCGCAGGGTCCCGAGGTATTTCCACCAGCGTCGTATGCCTTGCTCCGATTATAGTATAGACTGTTTATGGTGTACGAGTTTGGATTTCTAGGATGTGCTAATTTAGTAAATATAATATATTTGTAACAATTTAGAACAAATTGTGGTTATACTATGATTCAAATAGGTTTAAGACGTAAATGCACTTTACTGCGGAATAAGTGTTTGTAATTTAATATTAATACTACCTAAAAATCCCGGTTGAGCATATACCAGTTCTCTACTGTATACGTGAGATAAGTCTGTAATGGACATTAAGTCTATTGGAAATGGAAATAAACTATTATCGCAGATTTAATGTGGTGTTGGCTTAAGTTTTCTGTTTAGTGAAGCGATGTAATTAATTTCATTGGTACTGTATACTGAATTCCGCTTCAACAAATTGGGACTTGAAGTCTTAAATAACACGAACTGCACTGAAAGGACGAGTTTCTGCTTTCTCTAACTTAATCTCTATTGAATCCTTAGTTTAGAGTCTCAGTCTCTCAGACCTTGCTTGAGGTGGGTGTAGGTTTCTTGTGTCTAGTGTCTAGTACTTTTAATACTGAACAGTGGCTCCGCCACGTAATTTTGTGTGGGTGTGCAAATAGACATAGACACTTAAAAACACTCATCTGTCGGAGTTTTTAAAATTACATTGCACATTTGAGACAATTTTTAATTGCATCATCAGTACGAGGGGTCAGTCTAGTACGTAAGAGCGTATCAAGTTATAAGCTGTAGAAACTCGAGACTTCTAGACTCCGAAAATAAGGGTTGTTTTTTGTAGACTTTCAAAAAATTGAATTTTGAAAGAGCAGAAATATCCTGATATTGCAGAAATTTTTTATATAGTTTTTATATTTTCCCGATGCCATTTATAAAGCAAAAGCGTCGGGAGATTGCTTGAATTGAGAAAATTTTGAATTCTTGAACAGCAAAATTATCCAGCAATTGCTGGGAATAAGAAATTTCTCAATTTTTAAACAGTAAAATGTATTCAGATATTGAAGGATTTAAGAAAATTTTGAATTCTTAAACATCAAAAAGTATCTTGTCTGAAGATTACCGGGATTGAGAATATTTTGAATTTTTAAGTAGTAAAAATATATCCTGAGATTGAAGGAATTACGCAAATTTTGAATTTTTAAACAGTAAAATGTATCCGGATATGTAGAACATTTTGAACATTTAAAGTGAAACTGAAAATGCATGACAAGGATAATTATCAGGGATTGACAGCATTGGAATGGGCATTCTTAGTGCCAAACAGAAACCAAAAACTGATGGTGGGTCTGAACGATTGTGTCGCAATGTCATGGATAGAGCTGATTAAGGAGCCGCTCCTTTACGGCTCGGCTCGTTAAGGCTTAAGGAGCGAGCGGTTAAGGAGCCGAGCGCTTAAGGAGCCG
>JABASD010000074.1:0-132590 GCA_019776165.1 Pogonognathellus flavescens | reverse complement strand
GAAGTCGGTCGTCAGCTCTCTTCTATTAAACGTCGGCTCTCTTCTCTCCTTCCGTCGTCGGGCGTCGGTTGTCTTGTATTCGGCTATCTTCGATATTGTCGCCCACAGTCGGGTAATCGTCGGCTCTCTTGTGTGTTCGTAACGTCGGGCGTCGGGTCTCTTCTATGAGCCAGTTCGACACATCTATGCCATGAAATACGAATAAAGTGTAGTAAAAGTAAAGTACCCATACCACACAAATACTTATACACTCAGAAAATGTTAAATGTAAAAATACAAGTCACAGAACGGGTTATCTCACTAAGAAAAAGCTTTTCCGTCTTTCCGCGAGAAACTTCATTAATTTTGATTTGGGAAGACGTGACGAGACTATTTTTGTCACACTTGTCTCTGCTCCTGTGTAAACTCTATGTACTATACTTAAGTACTACTGTGGTGACTCACTGTCAAATAAATAGGCATGTCAGCTATACCATTTGCAATATACTGAGAAGATTACAGACTCCAAAAACCATGTAGTATGCCATGTAACTACTAATCGTAAATAAGCGAAATGTTTACTCTCTGTCGTTTTTCAATGAGAAGCCTACATGAACAAGTATCCATACCCTTTGCAGATCTCTACTTAATTGGCATTACTTAATGTATTTATTTCACAAACAGAAATCATTCTGAATTCACAGATATACTTACTCAGTCAGTACCTCACAACGTTGTGTGTAAGTTTGTCAGATGAGACTAGAGGGATGTTTGAGGTTAACAATAATTTAACCATAACCATTTTGAACGTAAATAATTTTAATCTCAGATAATTATTCCTTGTTGGCTTATTCCGGTTAGACACATTAAAAAATGGGATTCTACAGCGGTAGTTTGTTTGAAGAACATAAATGAAATAATTTAATTATGAAAATTTATTGTAGGTTACGTTCTTAAAATGTATTTGTATATGGCTTTGTAGCAGCAATATTAATACTAGATCTTGCTGAAAATATTTTACTATTTCACTTTCGAAATTTTCTACAAAACTATTCATTTCATGTAGGATGAATTACTTCATAAGAATTCTTACACAGATCTATTTAAAAATAATAATTAATTTAGCACTACTAAAACGGTAAATAAAATTCACTCATCAGCTAACAGGTCAAGCCTTAATGTGCACTTTGGCCATTGCATGAATTACTCTTCATTTTGGCTAAGCTGAAGGATAATAAGGGTATCAATTTCGGTTGGTGGTTTCTTTGCTGCCAAACGAAACCATTGTAACTGAAGCTAATTCATGACAAAAGCCTGGAGAAGCCTACTAAAAAATTCATGAAACTGTCATTGAAACTTACGACGTGTCTATCTACGAGCTACCGCTACACACAACACAATACACGCACAGGCGACAGGCATACAGTACCTCTAGAACTCACAACCATTTTTAGGAATATCACGCTGTGTTATGCATTGGTACTTCCTTATTCATCATTTATAAGAGGAAACAAAAGTCGAATTTTCTGTCAGTATTGATATGGCATGGTCTTTCACTTTAATCGATTTTCCTTGTTCTCATTTTCCTTGTCTATCGTTTATAATTAGTACTCTCGAAAAAATACTTACGTTTAAGAGGCTATATAAATGCAACTATCCTTATACCGACATATTACACATAAGCCGTGTTTAATTCTGAAAAAAATAAAATCTTTCAATTTCGCAATCACCGCATTGAAAGAACTAAAATATAAAATGATTACGTAACAGTTTGGAAATACACAGCAAGCAAGTTTCAAAGAAATTAATGTTATTATTTTAAATGTAGAAAATCATGTATGAAATAAAATATTTCTCAAGATTTAACAGTAGCCAGGCTCAAATTTCTTAACTCGTATTATTTAACATCTCGTTAACAATAATGCAACTCCAAAGAAATCATATGAGATTGAATCATCGTATGAATTCTTTTAACATATATAGAGACTCACCAAGGTTCGATCTAGACTTTGGGTTACTCGCTTATACTTACACTCATATTCTGGAAAACAGAAGCCTGAACTGAAAACGGAAACCCTGACACTGTTAGTAGGTGTAGTCAAGTCGTGTACACGAATTTTTTGGGTTTGCGCAATCTCTTGTACATTCTACGACCCAATACCTACCAACTTGTACGATATGCGCTTCGTGAGTCTGAGTTTACTTGCCACCAGTATTACGTTCTTATTTATATCTGCATGCAACGAGTTTCTACTTCGTTGTGCTGCAATGAAATGCTCTATCGATCCATCTTTCACTAAATCTATCCGAGATGCATACCTTACCCTTACTGTACTTCACTTTTGTTCCCTTTTAACTTTTACCGTAGCTTTCGGTGTAAAATCTTATGCACACAGCCCTTTCGACAAAAACTCTGCCTACCTAGACTCTGCAACTTTCTTTAAAGATTCAATTTTAGGTAGAAACATGTTTTACAGCTCCAGCTAGCTTAATTTGCTTTAAAACCTGCATTTATCCACTTTAGGTACTTCACTTATTAAAAGAAGTTGAAAAGAAATTCACTAATGATGTAATGATATTTTAATTTATTATGGTTGAATGCAGTGCAATGCCAGTTACGTATTGGAAAACCATCTGTCTAAATACCTGTAGCATTAATACAATCAGATGCATTGATGGTGGTTTCGGATAAGAATTGTCGATTGATACAAAAGTGGAAGCATTAATTAGTAATCTCAAAGTAGTTTTATACAATCATTCACAGAAAATACACCAATTGTACCAAATTGAAGGTTTTATAAAATAAATTCAGCAGCTGGGAGGAAAGTGGAAGGCAAGTGATAATAAAAGTTGCATGACCCAAGAGCTTCCAAAGTGCAGGAGAACCCTTTGCTTTTCAAAGTGCTGGAGAAGCATGAAACGAGCAGAATCTACCCGTTTTGCTTTGCATTATTTAGAGTTCGTACGTGTCTAAAAGTTTCATTTTCCTTCTAAGTCTCAGTAAAAGTCTCAGTAAAATATATTGAAATGTATAGGACAACTGGTCATGGTCACATATTTTATGTAGTTTTATATCAGATTTTACGATTCTTGATGCTTTATCAACAATTCAATTGAGAATCCAAGTTCTTCAAATTTTGTTAACTACGAAACAATAATTCATCGTCCATAATTATAAAACCAAAAACAGAATGACTGCTTGCAATTTACAAGACTTATTTACAATTACATGATGTATACTTTCTTAAATCATACAAATTGATGAAGTTAATACGTAAGTCATGGAACCATAGAGGTATTAATGGTTAGCAAGGAACATATTGGTGTACCAAATAAAAATGCTACACTTGGGAATATTTAAAGTAAGAAACATAAAGCTGCTCGTATTTGTATTTGTACTTATAATATTTTATAACAATTGCACATTACACTTTGGCTAAAAATAATTGTGTAGAATTGTTGTGACATTTTTACAGTCTAAAATATTTTAATGGTCATATCAACTAAATATATTGTAAGTGAAGTAGGTAGTAAAGACCGTTTTATGTACGTTCATAGTTTAGTAAGTATTTCTGTTCATTTTGTGCACGTTGTAGCCATGAATATATTATGTAGCGCCTGTGTTTTGTCATCCTTGTCACATGCAATGCAACGATGTGACAAATATAATGTTAGAAACAATTGGTATGGGAAATCCATTCCATAGAGTAATGAAATGTATTTCGATTCGTTTTTATACTGTGTCCGAGTTTTTCAGCAAAGTGGAATAACACACGAATTAAATTAAGTCCATCTGTGACGAAAGGGTTCTTGTTACTGTTCCTCTTTCACTGTGCTGTGCTCGTCTTTCTCTGCTTGAGGGATATGAATCTGATGATGAGAATAAGCGATAGGAATATTATACACAGCGATGAAGAGTTTACAACTCATGTCATGAGGTCACACGCTAATAACGCAACAAATGCTATACTCGGCAGCTGTGAGTTTTCCTTTTACTTCGTTTCAAACAAACTTTTATTTACTAATCTTGCTAATGTTCTCTCCAATAGGCCATCCGTTCAATTCACTGTGCATATGGGCACAAAGCACACACGGGTGAAATTATTTTAGCAGTTCTGTTTCGGACAAACCTAGTTTACACTTTTACAACAGTTGTGCTTTCTATATGCAGTTTGCACACAAACTCAACCAAATATACCTAATGTTATTGCCAATGTCATTATATTGCATTACCATATTATAAACTGAATTCAGATAAAACAATTCAAAACGAGTGAAACTACTTCCACCTACACAATACCTTACCATTGATTTGACAGTATTTAAGAACCCTGTTAAATGACCCAGCGAATTCCCGTTGCACCTACTTCACTTAAAATTACATTTAGTTGATCTGGCCAAAAAATTATTTTAAACTGTAAAAATGACACAGCAATTCTACACAATTATTTTTAGCCAAAGTGTAATGTGCAATTGCTATAAAATATTTATACAAATACAAATACGAGCAGCTTTATGTTTCTTACTTTAAAAATTCCCAAGTGTAGCATTTTTATTTGGTACACCAAATTGCACCATATTGGATGCGCCCTTAATACTATTAGTATAGCGTGCTTCTGTTCCTACGTAGAATTTCCGTTAGATAAATTAGGAATTATTTTATGGACGTGACATTTGGATATTTGAGCTCAGTATAACTTGATTAACATGATAATTTAATTTCTACCTTTGGTTTTGCTCCTTAATAGAGACAGATGAGCCTTTTAGCATCTGGTGACTTATAGCGTTTAGCAGCAGGAGTAGTACCCATAGTACATTGTAATCCTAGTACAGGAGTTAGGAGAGAGCAAGACCGTCACCACGATACGAAGGGTCAATTCATAAGGGAAATCAGGAAACATACAGGCAAATAGTACACCATATTGCATTGCATTTTACATACATTGCGCCACATTTACATTCAGCACCTGCTCTATTTATAAGGCTTTGTTCCTCGTCCTCTTTGTCACAAGATATCACATAATTTAATTTCCACTATTGAAAATATAAATTATTTAAGCAGCGCATTTTAAAACCTTAAACTCCCGAAAACAAGTAATAAATCGGTTCTCTATGTACGTATTACGTATATACATTTCTTACAAACTATGGTAGTTGCTTCTAAAACATATTAATGTATACATTTATTGGCAAGTTTTACTTTTATTGAAGCATTTCATATTGTATAGTACTTACTGCTAATTCAATATGTTTGTAATCGAGTTATTCCTATACAGAATACATTAAGAACATTATTGCATACATGAAAGTTTATTCTATTCTATAAAAACAAGAATCTGAAGTTTTTCTAAAGATTAATTGATAATGAGTGATATCTTTGCAGAGAGATATGATGCGTACGGCAGTTGTAGTAAATTGTTGAAGAACATGAGTCAAAACTGCAGGTGGTGCTCATTAGTTTAGTTTAGTTGTTGTAGTACAATAAATGAAATGAGATACGACGGCTACAGGGCCGCGTGTAGTTACCGTGCCTGTTTTTTCAAGTTGTATAGTCGTTTTGCATTTCATCTAAGTTTCTAGGATGTGACATGGAGGAGGACGTATTTTGGCCAACAGCGACATGACCAAGGCAAGTCTGAGTGAGTGAATTGACACGGAGCTGTGTAGGATGAATGAATAGGAAACGATGATTGTAGTCCATTAGCATGAAGCTTCATCTTTGGATTTCTGGATGATATTCATGCTCGGCTACATTTGACTGCCAGGGCCGTTGGTTGCTAATGCACTAAAGCCCGGGTCGCCGCATGACCTGACACGCGGCCATCCCACCCTTCTCTCAAGACACGTGCTCATCAAAACTAATAACATTGCTCTTAGCCTTTCAGAACTTAATACGTTCATTTTATTCCAATTCTATCAAACTTCGTTTCATTGTCAGTAATTTCTTGTAGCGGTACATCCACAGTCTCCGCTCTGCCTGTGTAGTTCTTGCAGCTTATTTATAGTGGGACGCTTATTAGCAAGACTGACTCATTCATACGTAATTTATGTCACGTAGCACGTATTTGGAATTTTGCTTTTTTCCAAGTGCCCCTGTGTGTCCCATTTCGCCTTCAAGGTATTTATACACGAGTTGGAATTCTATCCTCTCTCTGAGCAGCCAATAACTAACTTAACTACGTGGAAATCGCAATTCATGCTTCTCTCCAATGCATTACAGGCAAACGCTGAATCATATTATCTTTCATCCTTTCATTTTCTCTCTTTGAGTGCGTATTGTGCACACATAGGCAAAGAAATCCACGTGCCGGAAGTTGCCGAACGGCCGCAAACAAAATGCCCGTTCCATAACTATAATTACTGGGCACACCCGGTCACCAAATAATTTTAAGCTTCGGTTTAGCTTTACTTTACTTTTACTTCTATGTATATTATCTAACAACTCTTGCATTAGGTCTATGTGAAAATGGAGCTGCATCAATTCAACTTAAAAGTCATGCTACACGAGTAAGCTCAGAGAGTAGTTTCAGCGAAGCCTTTCTAATATTATCTGTATGGAATCCAAAATCCATATTGTCTATTCCTTACCAAAATGCATTCATAAAAATATTACAATTTTATTAAGGTTTCTTATAAATTTTCTACTGCACTCCCTACTGAATGTTCTTATCTTTCTAAAGTATTTTTTTTAATTTTTGAACGTTTTTGTTATAATAATCTTTTTAGACTCCTCGATCACAATCCTAACGTATTCAAAAACAACGGGCCTATGTATATATATATACAAGTTATCTACAAAGAATTAAGTTATAAAATACCAGTGCTGTATACAAATGTAATAAGAACGTGGAAATTTCGAAACATTTATTTTAGTTGAATTTTGTTAGTAATAAAATTTCAGTCCGACTCAATGGTAGAAAATTGTGGATAGTGTGTACGAGTGGAGATATTTTGTCCGGGAGGAGTCAGTTGAAGAGAAAGTGGAAGAGTAAGAGATCGATAGAGCAAATGACGCGAGACCTGACTCTTTTCACCGCCTTTACTGCCTTCGGAGAGGGAGTGGGACACTTGGACCACTACATCTTCTCAAACAAACCACCCTCTCTTTCCTTCTCTTACGCAACACAATGCAACATAACCAACTCAATCTTATCAGTCACTATCTAACTCAAACTATAATCTTTTGGTGCATCCTCCCTATGAATATAGTTATTGTATTCTTCTGTGTATGCATAGACCTATTACCCAGAATGCATTTCGCCATACGATTTTATCTTGGAATTATACGGAAAGCCTTTTTCTTTGTTAGCTACGCTGAACGCGTGAACATCTCTCGTATTTTTCTGTTCTGAAATTGCATATTGCAAACTGGAGAAGCGAAACCGGAAATAAGTCTCTGGGGGTAGAAATGGGTTTTGGGTTCGGGATGAGGAGTCGGAGGAGAATCGCTTTGCCTCGTCAAATTGACATCCCCATTGGATTTTCTCTCGTCTCGACTATCAACTATCAGAGAGCAACCATCTAAATTCATCTGATTCAGCAAACTAAAAGCCAAATTGCATTCATAATAAATAGAGGGGAGAGAGAAAGTCGCAGTAATGATATCAAAGCGTGACTGTATATACTCGCTAAGCTTTAATCTTCCGCTCTAGACTTACATTTCCAATATAAAAATACTCACATTACACATTACCAGAAGAATAAGGCACTCCTTGGTCTTCTACTGCAGTACTCTTCAAAGTCTTTACGATGCATTACGCACGCATGCACTTCGGTAGAAGTATTAAATACTGCACTTATTTGCAAACAAACCAAATGTATTTTCCTTGTATGTGTCACGGATTCGATTTAAGGCATACGTAATACTTAAAATGAAAAGTTTTTTGATGTTGCTAGATTTTTGATTTTTTACACTAAATTTTTACACTGTTTTACTTTTAAAATAGGTTTACCAAGGTAAAGTATTCACATACACAGAAGTGACAATGTCTAAGCGATCTGTAACTAAATTAATAATTTATTTTTTTGTCTTACATTTTTTACGGAAGGATATAGATTAATACATTTACAGTAATGCGTAGTTACTATAATACAAATAATTATTTGCCATTAGTAATAGAGAAAGTCTGTTGAGACGGTTGATTCTGAACACCTGCAGGTGCACCATTATCATCCACCCACGAGCCACTGCGATGACCAACAAGATATCCTTTGGGAACAATGAGAAAGTTAATCATCCGAAGCCCACCAAAGTTTTCCCTCCTACACTCATCAACTTGCACTACGCACATTTACTATGCCCATTGTTCTTTAGCAACCTATACCTACAAGAGGAAATGCCTTAAGTAAATTACACAACTCAATTTACCTTTTACACCTTTTCTTTATTAGATTATATCTCAGAAGCAACCAATTACATAGAAATTCATTACAATTCAAACTTGTCCCAGAAAAAATAATTTTATACATTGCAATTGCAGTGGGAGGATAGAATAGTAAAATTGGAAGAATATAAATACTGAATTAAGTTTTGTTTGTGGTGCAATGAGGAGGATGGGAAGACTGGTACGTAATAATAACAGAGTGAAAGGCACAGAGAGAGTAGAGACTTTATGTGCAGTTGGCTTACGGTTTATACAGAGAAGCTTACGAAGTCTCTTGTGGTGATCATACGTTGAAATGAATACAAATGCATATAAAATGACTTTCATGTAATCCCGGATGATTGATCTGATCACAGCCAACCCAGAAGAACTGCACTACATCTACAACTGGATCGAACATAGAATGAACAGGAAGAAGGGAGGCTTAAGAGGGCCACACTAACTAAAATACACTTTCTTTACAGATATACTCATCAGAGAGACTGGGAGGTATATTTATAAAACTTTCCTGCACATACTACTAAAGCATTACATCTTTTACATTGATCATCATAATACACGACACATAATAGTCCACTGACTTATATATATGGTAACATTATATTCGTATATGGAAGTATTACAGCCAAAGACACGTATACAGTGAGTGGATTGACAATATGAATATAAATAAGTGTGGTTGTACTATAGTAGTAGTTGCAGAGTGCTGTGTAAAGTAATAATGTGAGTACCCTAAGGTTGGATTGCAAGAGTAGCAGTGGCTAAATGAAGGGGGAAGAAGGTCGATGGAAAGCAATAAGCCAAAGAACGGTAACGAAGGAACAAGTGGATTGCATGGTTGGTTGGGGTGAGCAAATGAAATGAAAATCCCTGCAGACAAGGAAAAGATCGATGCTTTTACTTTTATGAGGACAGAAACACAATATTATACGATAGATTCGAATGATACCATGCACTACATACGATAAGACCAATGCCAATAACCATTTCATGTGTGTGTCGAGTCAAGTATGCATTCAGTCTCTCTCTCTCTCTCTCAAGGAAGGGTACAGAGTAGGAGTACTAAATATATACATTCCATTCCATTCTTCTTTGTCATATAGTAAGGCGTATAATAAAACATGCAAATCATATATAGGGATATATATAGGGATATATTATAAGGATTCATTCAATGATAGTCATTACTTTACATGACTACAAGCAAAAGTGTAATACTACTTCTATATGAACATATCTTACCAGTGTGGATATTTATATACAGCTGCACCATTAGGTATTCATGATGTCACATGTATATCGAACAAGTGCACTAAAATTTTGTATGTAAATATTTGATCATGGGGAAAGTTAGGTAATACTTTCCAAAATGCAATCGCTCACTTTGAAATTGCGTTTCTCCACTGGTACTTCAATCATTTCAGTCGCAATGGGAAATACGGCCCGAAATGAATTCTATTAATTTACTTTCCGAGAAAATCCATTATACTTTACATTGCCCACATTGCCTACCTTTTAACTCGTAAGGACTACATCTGCAATTTGTATAATGTGGAATAATTTTGTAATCAGTCTGCATACGAAGAACCCTAGATAAATATTGTGTATACCTACCATAGGTGCTTACTTAACGCAAATACCAACTGGCCATCCCTATATTATCTATTTCTGTGTAATTATTATGACGTAATATCTTATACATGGTAAAAATTGCAAATTAATTGGCTGAGTACGTTTTGTTGAATATAAACCACTAAATTATGTGTATCAATGAAAGCCGAAAACTGGAAGACAAGACACCAGGAGTCAAGTTCAAGTACATTTGAAATTGCAAGTGATTCGTTGTATTATAATTTTTTCTTTCAAGGATTCGTGGTTTTCAACACTCGACAGCCGTAATATATATTAAGGACCACATCACCACATGTCAGACGGCTAGACGAATTTTTTTTTGGTCTGAACAGGTTACTCCTTGCTAAAAGAAAGAACGTAGTAGCAACAAATGACTCACTGTGCATGGAACAGATGAGCATTTGATTCTCTTATTCATTGTTCAGGTTCCTAACAAATAATTGTGGTTTATATAACGTTCACAAATGTAAACCATGTACCTACCTAAGTACTTTCGCCATATTTCCAGGCTTTCTTCTTACTCAAATTATTTTGTTCCTCTCATTATGCACCTTATGTTTGTCTTTGTTCCAAAAATCCCTGAAGCTCATCTGCCTAATACTAAAAACGCTACATGGAATTATCATATCAAAATCATAACCAAGACTCCCTACTCAAACACCGGTCTTGCCAAAGATCACCGGATGACACCAACAGTCCGTTGACTGTTTTTTTCTTTCACCTCCAGCACCTGCTGAAAGAAAACGGTCGTTTTGTGTCAAAAGACATGCCTAGTTTTTAAGTTACCAAACCACGATGAAAACACCGGATCATTACTACTGGACATATACAGTGGTCACAGATCCATGACCCTGCACTGCAGTTACTGGTGGGTGAAATAAGAATGAGAGGGATTCCTAAGATAATAATGACTTCCTCAGAATAACCGACAGCACAAGAAGTCATGGAACCAGAGAAGTACATATTATGCAGATGGGTATTTTATTTATATGCAGCAAGTGTAGCTCAAGCTCGGTTACCTTTGTTTCACCTCATATACGACCCTCTCTCCATTTCCATTGTTACTTTACTACCACTACCAAAATCTGTGAACAATAATAGCATTATAGAATCGTGTATCATGTTAAGTCTCTGTCTCTGTACAAGTGCATTGCTAAATTAATGTTAAGCCGTGACTTGTGTGTAAGTGTGGTGTAATAATCGTAACATTCACAGATACCCCTCCTTTACTTACTCATGTCAGTCGGTTTTACATTACGAAGTACTAGTTGGTAGTAGCAATAGGAGTTTTCAGAGCGTGAAGCAATCAGACCGTTTTTTGTCTACCATAGTGCAACTTCTTACGATGTTGTGATACTACTGAGAATCAACGGCCAACGGAAAGACTCTTACCGCAGGGAATTTCATTCATTCCCCAAAATTCTTTTCAAACTCATCCTTCTTTCTAACAACTGACGAAAATTTGCAATTTCTTTGTTTCTTTCTCCAACACCTGGAGAATTACTCATACTAATATGTAAACACACCAGCATTGTAAACAGGATCTAGTAACTTACAAGTTCTATCTTAAAATTGAATGTTTGTTGTGGATTTGCATGTGTAGAATGTATCACTTGTTTTGAATATAAATTTTATTTTTTAGGGGATTCCCTTACCATATTTGTATTTGATTCAAGTTTATATGTACGTTAGTTTAGCATTTACACTGACATAATTCTTTTTGAAGTTCCCAATTCCATGAATAACCTATTAAAAGTTAATAAAACACTTGAAGGTGTTATTTGTTTTTGATTCTAATGGACTGATAGTCTGATGACAATGAAGATGTGCATGTTGCCTGTCTGCCTGTATGTAGAATGTCGTAGATCTCTGCACCACTCTCCGTGATGGTTGTAGATTGCACTGATGATCATAAAAATTTAAATCAACGATGCAGGTGACTTTGATGGCTGCTACATCTCTTCGGCTCATTAAATCAGGGTGTGGAGCCAAATTCGCTGCATTCTGAATGTTTTCAATTGTCTTCTTTTGTGTGCTCGTCTAGTTAATAGCCTGACTGCTAAGTAAATAGTGCGTGCATGTAATGGAGTATAGAACATGTACTTACAATAATGCAACTCCACGATAGATGTACATAGACTGTGAGAGAGACTTTTTCATTGTAAATTGTTGCTGAGCTACAAATAGGTACTTATACACAAATCTATGTTCACCGTACTGTTCATTATGGTCTTGTCAACTTGATTCAAATCCGGATCTCATTGTTTTGTCGTTATAGGTGGAGATACTATTCTCATCGTCATCAACTCATCCCACTTGCACTTCGAGAGAGAATTCTCTGTGAACATGCCAAAAATGTGAAGCTCAACTGAGCACACACATAGCTTTAGCATTCAAACACAACACTAACTATCTCTCACAAGTCTGTACAGGGAAATAGTAACAATACATTTAGTACATGAGTACAATATGGACTAATGTTTATTGTTAGTGAGAATCTGAGCTACTATCAGTGTTTTATATATGTACCTCACCTCAACCTCATCCTCACACATCTGCGGATCTGTGCATAGATCTCCCTTTGCTTATTTTGCAATGCTGTCATTTGATCTCACAGAACTACGAACAGCAGAGCAATTTATTTGTGCTTTTCACACAATAGGCTTTTAGTAGACCCCATGCAGCAGTCCATATTCATCTCGATTCAATTTCGATTCAATACATGAATACACTACTGTCTGTTGTGTTCTTCATTTTAATATTGTCATCGCTATCATAATTCAAAATTGGCTACATTTGTATATATGAACATAAATACAAGTAAAGCGTTCTATGTACTACTGAATGTATAACAATGGGTTTGCATGTTTAGAATTTGCCATGAAAGAGCAAGAGCATCATTAACATGGATCAAGGATTGAAATCACACGGTGAGGAGTCTGCAGGTGGCTTATGGCTATCGTTTTAATTTTTGAACCCTCTCTCTCTCGCAAATAAACTTCTGTGTTCGTAAATGATAGCATAAGTACTTACCTCTATATATGATTCTTATATATAAAGACTTTTGCTATACACAATACAAATAGTACAGAAAAGCCTTACCTCCTATTCTATATGGCTATGAAAATCCGCCTACCTATTTACAATGGAACGCACCGTTGATTCTTCTTGCCAACGCAGCAATTGTGAAGATAGAAAAAATATCTGTTTCTAACTACATATTAGTAATAATAACATGCATCTGCTAAAATAAGATTCGTCCGTAGTACATCTACCTTGAAGTCGTGCCTCATGTGTTCGTAAGTAGATTTTGATTTGAAAGTGGAGTTGAAATTCATTTAGCGAAAGAGAGTAGATGATAGAAGAAGAAGAAGCGGAGAAAAAGAAGGCAAAATAGGTAGTTTGTTTTCCTGTATTATGGTTTCGTTTGAGAGAGCAGCTCATCCTGTCAGTTCCGTTCAGTTCCTTCAGTACAAAAGTTAAGATGATGAGAGATGATGTTGAAGAGGAGAAGTAAAGCTAAATACTAATACACTAATAATACTATAGCTAAATAGTTAATATTTGATTGTTGGCGAGACCGAAACTTCTCGTACTACTACGGATGCGTGGCATTGTAATATTAGTATTAGTATTGTTGCATAAGTATTATGATTCTATTCCATTGTAATAAAGTGTGCAGTATACGGCAGGGTAAACGTAAGTAGATGTACGAAAAAGGGCTGCTATGGAATTCAACGGTTGGGATGGGTGGCTTTTTGGCTTGGCTGGAATTGTAATTCATTAGAGCATATCGTTCTGTTCTACGGTTGTGCATCCTCCGTCGTCCACCTGTCCTCGGCTTTCTCTGCTCTGCTTCTCTCTCATCTTCTTCTTCTTCAATTCAAACCTCTCCCGACTGCTGCACATTCAGATGAGCATGAGATTTCGCTTCCTCCGTTCCGTCTTCTTAAGTCTCTCTTTTTTATCATCCCTTATTATTATTGTGTAGTTCTCTGCATCCATGCCTTGTGATTCATAAAACCTAACTAGAATTCTATGCATTCTCAACAACATCAAATCAAACCACCTTATGATCAACTTTTTTAAAGCATTCGTTTGGTCGTACTACATTTATATCATGAACCCTATCCTTTTCATCACGTCCATCATTATTCAATGTTTGCAATCTCTGTTCAGAAATTGATGTAGTTCACATAGTAGTAATACTTTTTTTCCTGTATAGGTACCCATGTATTGACATCCTTTAAAACCAATCCTCCTCCTAAAGTTGTATATACAAAACGGTGACCTTTATTAACTATATTGTACCGTATTCACCTTTATGTTGGTATTACCCAGTGTGATATCATTGTAAGAGAAGAAGGCGAGGTGAAATAGTACAGATCTTTCAGTGTGGATATTTTCTCGAAGTATTCCTTAACAAATAATATTATTATGACTCAATGACTCCTTGCATCTTAGCTGTTACTATTTACTAAATAATCGGTGTAGCTCTCTGCAGGAGTATTATGACAGGATACCGATACATGCTATTACGTATTTCTTGGGTATTGTAGTCACCTGGGGAATTTTGTCACATTTGGCTTACCAACTGCAATCCGTAGTGTATAGTAAATGGCATTTATTTAGTAGGTAGAGCTTGCTTGGAAAAGTTATAGGTGTGTGCTTTGGGTAATTCGAGGTAGCAATAATACAGAGCTGTGTTCATTGTTAGATATTCTATAAAATTCTCTTAAGAAGGTGAATGGTAGTGAATGGAGAGAGAGAAGTAGTTCTACGAGTAGTAGAAGTTTCTAGTTTAACTTACTTAGAAGCGTACACAAAGATGCCTGTCATAGAATAAGAAGTAAAAGTACAAAACAGCAGCAGCAGAGCCAGAAGGGAGGAAACACCTGGATTCACGGGATGGATGGTTTCATCGTGTAGAAGTAGATAGGTACCTATAAAGACTTAAAAACTTCTGCATTACTTTACTTACCACGTAAAGTTATGCATATAGGTGGCTTCGTTTCTTCGACTGAAGAATAAGTAAGTAAGCAAGGAGTTACGGAATTGGCCTCACACGGTAGCTTTAGATATTTTGCTCATCTGTGTCTGACCAACTAACAATAAGAATACCTAACTAACCATGTTCTAGTAAGTACCTACCTACTTTGTCCAATATCCTTTTTACATGTAGGATATATAGTAATAAAGGCTTTCTTCTTATTGCTATTACAAATAAAAAACGAAATGCTACGGCTACTGTACAATACAAAGACGAAAATATTTTATGCTCTGTCTCTCCATACTCTCCGAGAGAAGGCTACTTTGAATTGCACACATCTGACTGAGAAGTAAGCACATTTATTAGTGGGACTATACACAGTTTAAGTATCGTGAGTCAATACAAGTACAGATGTGTTTCAAGAATAGAAATACTTTTGTAGTGTAAGTACTATACATAATATACATTCTCCTACTACATTTAAGTATAAGTATAGGCAGACACATATATAATTGCAATGACTTACGCTTTGTAGCCACAGCCACACCACCACAACTTACACAGAAAAGTCTATGTAAAGTTTTTATAATAAAGTAAATCTTAACTCAAATCTGTTCATCATTGTGTATGTTCCATGTACGCTATTCACTTTTGACTGTACTACATTCATAGCACACAGCATTAAGACAAGATGAGATGGTATGTTATGTATAGGTACTTACCCTCATGGATCTGATTAACAATATGTTTTAAAAATATTTGATAGTGGTGAAAATAGCGTCATGTTGGGTATACGGACGTGTGCGTCCAGTATAGTCAATCGAGCCCTGATTTGAAGATAATGAGATTTAGTTCAGATACCAAAATCACGTTCTTCACTTCCTCTGAGATGCAAACAGCAGGAGTACCTACTATTTGTACATAAAATGACAAGACGGTATAGCTTCTAGTTTTAGCAGAAGCTCTTTCTGTGCATTTATCATCATATCATCACACATAGCATGGCTTTTTACTATGCATTATGGGTGATTTGTAGTTTGGAAGGTGTACATGGATTTAGTTTAGGTTTCGGTGGTGGTTCTGCTTGGCACATAATGTATGTAGCTGCCTATTTATCAATTACCATTCTCGTTGTATGTACAATTTGTGTGCACATGCACATGGTGTTGAATCATCTAAGCTGAACTCAAGGTAAATCAAAGTTTTTGTCAATTGTTTGTCACTACCACCAACAAACATCTGTTGTGAGAAATATTTTCTTGAAGGTGAAACAGTTTGTTTAGACAAGCAGATTGAGATCGTTTGCTTCTTGGAATCACTTCGTTTTCTACAGTTCTTTTTACAAACAAAAATATACGAAAAAGCTGTTTGAACAGAATATCAATTTATGAATAACTCTAAAACCACATCGGGCGACACTCGTGCTCACGCAACACATAGATAACCTACTTTTTAATATTCACAATAACTTAAGTCCCTAAATTACAATAAATGAAGATGAACATGAGACGGAGCAGCCTACACTAAATGCATACTGTATTACACTTTATATGAATAAAATATATTTCAATCAAAACAATGTAATAATTGAATAATTTTACAAAAGTTTCCTACATGAATTGTACTAAGGGTTAGTTTCTTTGGTAGGTATTATATCATTTGGTTCCCAGATTTCTATACACTTTGCACCGCCTGAGATTCAATTTATACTGTAAGGAGGAAGACTACGATAATTCCAATTTATTCTCAGATTGTATCGCTGCTTAATTTAGCTTAATTTTCTGCTTTTTTACTTTACCTTGAATTGTTTCGACGAATCTGTCGAGAAAATCTGTTTTTTCTACATAGAAACCGGAAAAATGATTGTATAATTCGGAATTTCGTATAATTTTCGATAAATATTTTCATGTATTTTCTGCAGCTGCCACTAACTTTAAATAATTAAACTAAGTTATCGGGATCAATAAATTTCGGGAAGTGCAAATCGAATAAATCTCCCTACAAAAATAAAATTGGCCCTTTTAGACGCTGACTCTGGGGAGACTCTGAAGGAATAATTGAAAGGTGATAAAAATGGAATCCATATTCATAGGGAGATCTTACGAAACCTAAGACGCAGAACGATCTCCTTCACGCGTCACTATCAGTTCATGTACCTATATGGCACATGACTACCAAGAATCTCATCTCTCTCTCTGTGTGATATACTTCTCACATAGTTTAAGCATTGTCTTTGTTGTCTCATGTTTGTTGTTGCATCATTCTTCCAAAATATGGCATGGCCAGAAAGTAAAAACATAAAAACATGTTTCCTTCCACATGCTATGTGCAAATGGACAATACTTTAGGAATTCTAAGCGAGCGAATAGAATATGATCGTGGATTCTTATTATGTTCGACCAAAGACCAGAAAATCTTATTCAGAAAACAAATGTGGTGGTTGCTGAGCTTTCATCTGTTTTTCCTCGCATTACTATACCATGCATACGAATTTAAAATCTACAGATGACACCAATGCCAGAAAAGCATTTGAAATAATAGTTTTCAAAATTTTCTGAAGGAACTGCCAAATTGCGAAGAAGGTGGTGGTTGGATTGGAGCTTGTGCTTGGTTGTTCCATCACCCATCCATAGCAAACAAGTAAACGTAGCAGATGCTCTTCTTCTCTCTCGTTTCGAGTCGAAAGATTGTCTGTTACGCTCCTGTGCCTTCCTATGGACAACGTCTACAACACACACAACACATGTCATGCTTCTTTTCTTCAGTGTGCAACTTGAAAACTTTTAACGTATAAAATCCTCCCAAAGAAGAACATATCTGTGTAAAAGTACACAAAAAGACGGTGTATAATGTAGTGCGGTGTACCGTAGTGCCGTGTGTTGTTTGCTGCGTACCATCAGGCGGGTGTGCCTCAGATAATAAAAATGTTCGACTTGGCTTCATTTCCACAGATGACGATGATGAAATCCCTTCGCACATTTATTATTTATTGTATTAAACATTTTTTTCAATTATTCATTTCGGGGATTGTGTTACTTCACTGTATACTTTGTGAGTATTAATGTGTCATTATCTACATCTAATGCAATGCAGGGCATTCTTGGTATTTTTTAAATATTTTTTACGCATACAGATACAATATATATGCCTTTACCTATAATTCCATGAATATCTTTACTGGTAATAGCAGCAGCATTTTTAGTTCTTTATATACACCTTGATAAGAAAACTGTAGTAGTGTCTCTGCTCAATGATCATAAATTCTTGAGCTTGATACGTCCGAGAAGCTATTATTACTTTTTTATTCATAATTCCATTTGGTGCTTGCATTTAAACATTTGCCACTACTTTATACATGTAAAATTCAATTCAGATTGCCATACAATAGAAAAGGCAACAGAAGAAAGACGATGTCAGTCTTCCAAAACAGGACAGCACCGAAATGATCATTAATAATCCACATTGAGCTCAACCAGAAGCTAACGCAACTAAAGGTAGCAATGTGTAATAGATATATACATGTACACAATTATAGGTATAGTATGTAAGTAGTACTTAAATATCATTGAATTGTGATAGCCAACTGAACTTAGTGTGATTCCTGTGTGATACATAAAAGAATGACTTGCAGAAGAGACCCTGTGAGACCTGAAGAGTGTTTCATTTGAATTGGCCCTTATAGTTTGTAGCTAATAGTAATAATATCTTCTCTCTCTTCTGTCGCTGAAATGTTTTCCTTTCCATCGTTTCAGCTTTTCTTTTGATTGTCTTGTATCAGTGAGCATATGGTGAGACTACAATACAAAATAAATCTCTGTATAGCATTTCTTTGGAAGACTAGGTGGCTAACTTAAGGAATGACAAAGAATCAAGTTAGTAAAGCCTACAAAGTATACAATAATGTTTAAATACCTAAATCCGATTGCCGATAGTAGATATTTCTTTCACATTAAAAAGTTTCATTTGGCAAGCCTCCCGAGAGACTTAAGCATCTCACGTTTGTAACATCTTTTACTACTACCAACATCCTAAAGGAAAAGTTATGATTCATAACATAACTCATTTTGTTCCTTATGCGTCTCTTATCCAATTAACATGCTTTTCCTCTTTCTTGGCTTAAAGTCTTACCTTATGTGGACTACAAAGTACAGAACGGATGGAAGTTAACGAGCAAAAGGCATAGTATACAAACAATCTCTATGTAATACACAAGGAAGGTGCTGTAAAGTCACCGATCTATGAAAGTATAGTTATGCTGTGTGGAAATTGAGTATTGCCTCACCTGGCCTGGCCTGTCGCTGTCTATATAGACGTTATGAGTAAAAGGTATTTGCTAAAGACTTATCTGTGTAAATTATCAGTAAAAGGCTCTGTCAAAGGTAAAACTGTTAATGACTTTACCGTAGAAATACGAACGTAATCCGTTTCCGATCTAGAAAACTTAAGAAGCATAGCATAATTGAGAATACATAAGGAAAGAAATGAAAAATAAGGATGAACAGAAAGAGCAAACGGTAAAAAGGTTTTGAATCGTTGAAGTGTAGAAGCGAGGAAGGATTAACACCATCCGCGGCAGAAGAGGTAGATGAAGACATAAATTACATTACATGAATTATCATGATCATGAATATAAATAGCAAGTGCATCTTAATACCATTTCTGGAAAGGGCATGTACACCACGATGAAATATGGCTTAACACGACTTTGCAACACTATTAATTGTAAATGGATATAAATTCTTATCATAATAGTTTCTATATAAAGCTATACTACTTTATAGGTAGCTAAAATCTCTCTTATGTACAGAGATACAAGCCAAATGTCAAAAAATTTATTTGTCAGGGATGTCCATGCAATTGTAGTGTTATTGTGGTTGTGAAAACTCTTTAAAAGAGATCTTTATGTCCAGTGCCAATTTACAAGTGTTTATTACCTGGTTTTATTAGCAAGAGATGACACTTGATGCTTTATTACTAAACGAACCTTGTTTGGGATTCAAATGTGGCTATCAAGTATGAATCTACAGATGAAGATAGCACAAGTCAGTAGTGGTAATCACTTAAATAGAAATATTTACTACTCAGTTTAAATTAATTAAATTGCAAGTCCGAAGTTCAAGCCTATTCTAGATTACATGCAAAGATATGAAAATTTATTGCTATGAATCATAAAAGTTGTAGCCTTTCATAGGCTTTCCATCCTTATATGTATATCTGATCAGCTCATCATTTTTATAAAAGTCATATGATATATTATGTGTTTGAGTAAGTGCATATATATGAGGCATGCTGAATCGTACAAAAATTATGGGTTCGTTACTTACATTCAGTAGGGATTTAGTATTTATATGGTTAACAAGCACAATGGTGGTAGGTATATCTTTTGCCATCTGTATATAGTTGCCTCTTAATTGGCAAACACAACATTAACTATACAGTAGATTTGTGGGTATTTTTACTACAGCGCTTATTTCTATTAAGATGTCATGATGTCATGTAAATAAAACACCTGCAATAGAAACTCTGAATTTGAATTGCCTTTTAAGGATTAATAAATTTACAAGCCAAGTGTAAATCTCCTGAGAAATCAGCACCGAACTGTCTATTTATATCAATGCAATACATACAGAGTCAGAAAACGAGTGTATGTAGAGATTCTCTGAGTCACACCATTTATGATGTTAAGTTATGAACACATCCTCCTTTTTTTACCCTACTCACTCAGCACACCCCATTTGTACACACACTACTAAGCCCTGCTTAACATTCTAGGAACGTTCACATTTGAAATAGGATATGAAATATTTATATGGTAAAATGTGGCTATTTTATTTGAATTAATTAGACAAAGTAGAAGAGCGTATGCGAATCAACGCCCAAAGAACCACGTAAGCTATCACCCACGTCATTTAATATGCAATTTAATGAGAGCATTCCACATTCACTACGGTCTTGGAATACGAATGAGAAAACCTAAAACTTTAAGTGAATTTCTTTATATATGATTCATATGATGCTCCTAAACTATCATTGTGCTTGTATAAGTTGGATTTTCAAATGCATAAGTTTCTCATTGTAGCATAATTGTGTCAAAAAGCTTCAAATAAATTATTTCTTTAAGTACACAGGTGTAAATTTCTTTTCTTTTAAATAAAAGGGGTATTTATTCTTGTGTACACTGATTTGTAGATATATTATCATTATTATTTTATAATATATTAATTGTATATTTATACTTATAGTAGTATAGTACAATGCACGGGTACAACAATCGATACAAAATCAAGTAAAACAAAAAACTTATCAATCACAGACTCAATGAAATTACACACTGTGTTGTTCAGAACAACACAGTCATCTACAGCTACACAGTAAGATGCTTACTACAAATTGTCACTAAATAACTAATTAGTAAATACAAAGTACATAGTACAATACGAGAAAAGGAGCCATACCCCTTGCAGTATTACAATATTTTACATTCGAGATACATTTTACTTTACTTCTACAACAACCGTCAGCAATTTGATTCCGACCGAACCTCACCACGACCATTTCACAAGGACTTCTTTGCCCTTACTTACATTTCACATTTTAAAATTGAACAGAGAATGGTATTACACTACACTTTTTTGAGAGAAGTACATAAATCAACGGAATTCGTAATGAGAAAACAAACAACAAGGAAAATAGACTACTAGTATTTGTACAGAGATGTTTTAAAGAGTATATAATATTGCTAGTAACAGTAAGTACCTATATAAATTTAAATATTATTTAAAACAAAGGTACACCGAAAGAATTAATTTCATCGAAAACTTGTTTCATGTTTGATTAGAGGAATTATTTTCCTTGTTTTTCAACAAGACTGCATATAACAACAGTGAGAAAATTGTACACTGTTGGAGCCTATGGGGAAACTGCTGTGTAATACACACAAGGCCGCCGATTGAATGAAACAAGGACCTTGCCGAACGCAAAATTCCAAGTTGAACTGAAACAAGTGAAGCAGAATGGAAATTGCTTGTGATTTTTACGACTCTTGCTGACCTGGCTAGGCCAAACGATAACTTTTATTACAGGATTACAACAAAGCAAATGAGAAATGGTATTTCACATTGTTTTTCTAATTCATTGCGACATTTAGTAGATGAAAGAGGGGAACTGCTGTGTAAAAACAGTGAAATATAGTTGAGGAGGATGTCCCCTTGGTAAAAGAGTAGTAGGAATAGTAAGTACGTAATAGATAATCTGATTACAAGAAATTCTTCAACTTTTCTCGCTCCCTGCCTGTATTTTCATTGCATTTGCCGTCTCTATTGTTTTCTTTGCGTTGACTGATGACTGTTTTGTTTGGCTTGCCACATCCAGACCCATAGAGCTCATACACATCCTCCCTTGGCCAAAAAATCACAATACAAAGCTGGAACTAAAGACACATCGACTTTTCTCTCCTTTCCATTCGTCTTGCGTGCCAATTTAATAAATTACGGTTTTACAGCTTTGCTTACAGCGACTCCTGCTATGGCCATTGTAGTTTTGCTCTACACGTCACGTCAGCAGCGAGAGCAATGCAAAACACTTAAAGTTTTTATAGTGCAGCGAGCTATAGGTGAAGTACTTGAAGAATTTCTAAACACTTTTTCAGCAAGATACGCCAAATCAAATTGCAGGTGTGTGTATTCTGTCTCGTTGTCGTCGGCGTTGTCGTCGGCGTTGTCGTCATTGCTGTCGTGTTGAGACGCATTTCGACATAGTGTGTTGTTATTTACGAAATGAGTCGGCCAACACATAAAACGGCAACGGCAATGCCAATTCTGCACAAAGCAGCCCGTCCTTTTTTCATCTTTCTTTCTTCATCTACAATATACTTTACATGCACATGTACAAATGGTGCTGAGATTTAAAACTGCTCCTTCCTTCTCCCTCGTAGTATTCCCGTCGTAATTCTTCTTTCTAGCAATGGTGTGTGCTATTTGACATCTATTTGATTAGTTTGGAAACAAAGGCGACGTACGGAGCAGTCATATGAACAGGAAAGCAACATGGGTGTGTGTATTTTTATATATGGTAGCTGTGTTAACAGGACACAGGCCTCGTGTCCACATCCGCTGTAGGCGATTTGTCCATCAGTTGCGGAATCTAGAAATCAAAGAAAAAATCAACACATGAGTTCTTTCGTTCAGTTTCATCTCATTTGGCAGCTTCAAATAACCTGCTCTGAATGTATGTAAAGATATTTTAACTACGTTGAATAAAGACTGACAGAGACCGACTACTATTGCACTATACAAGATTAACTATCTCATTGTCAAAGAAATAGCAAAAGAGGAAAGAGGTATGTATCGAGGCAATGAGCCGTGGAAGGATTGTCTGACTCTGCTTTGCTATGGCATGCCTTGCAATCATTACTCCTATCTCTTTGCATGTACAACCTCACTGTAGAATCTCCCTAAGAGAGTCGTTTTTTGGCGTTTTTGTTTTGTTTTTCTTGACTCGAGGCCTTTTCTTCAATTGACTTGAGAGAGCAGTCGTCGTCTTCGTCAATGCATTACATGACGCTATAGAGGTAGAATATTGCTACACTAACTAACACGACTTTTTACCTAATAGCTGTGTACAAGTACACAGAACAAGGGACGAGCTATAAAATTCAATTCACAGAGTAAATTATCTTTTCTGTCTTTCATCATTAGACTGTGCTATTACAACGTTCATGTGCTAAAAAACTTAACTGTGTCTCTCTAACTCTCCAAGTCATTAAAACACAGACTCTCGTCGACGATATGATGATGAGAGTCGTCTTGTGTCGTTTGGAACTCAAGTAAACACTTTTTAGGTACTTCTCTGCTATATGGCTTGGCTTATTTAGCTATTACTACAATCTCTGTAGATTTAAAGCTGGAAGAGTCATTCGTGCGTAAGTAAGGTAATCATTAGAATAAGAAAACACTTGAGACGTACTTAGGTACATAAGGGAAGCACAGATACAATTACAAAGCTTAAAAATAAAGATGTTTGTTATATTAGTGGAGGAGATACGAGGTAGATAGAGAGGTAAGTCAAGTTAGTATAGAAAAGTACCTTTGCGGCTCATTGTTAGCATTGGCTCACAGATCGAAATGCTGAGAAGAGAAGAGGCAGCGAGAACAAGAACACAGAAAAAATACACACCATGTTAGTCAAAAGATTATTAAAATATGTAGATTTTTTACATTCACAGTCACATTCAACACAAGAACAGGCATGTGCTACGACATCATTAGGGTAAAAGCACATAACGTTTGTTAAAAATACAATTTTTTGTCTTTCGTTTCATTGGGGTTAACTTTGTATGCAAGATTTTTGTAATCTTTTGTCTGATTGAGTGTAATGGTAATAGAAGTACTCGCTGTTGGACAAGTTTCATTTCTAATCAGATTTCGTCCTATTCAGCCGTCACCACCATCATCATAATAAAGTTTGAAGCAAGAGCGTGAGAAATTAGATGTCCAGACGAGATAAGATAACCGTATGTCCTAACCAAACGAATTTTAAAGACAACTTATTCTGCCGGAACAATCTTATGGGATTCATCTTTTTTTTCATGTGTTTTCAACTTCCATGACATTTTTTGTGCGTCAACACCCCGAATAGCGGCATTAGAGTTTATAGGAGACATAAAATCTGCCCATTTTAAAACTCCACGATGACAAAACACAAAATATAAATTCGTTTATCTCAATCTTTTTCTTTTATTACTTTTTTCTCCTACTGTGTATGTAAATGGAATCGCTCTGTGTAATAATTTCTACCTGCTACTGCCTGTGAGATTGCAATCACGAAATTTTTACGCATCTCCCTTAAACTTTTCTGTACAGATGCATTAGCATCGGAATTCTTTTAGGTTTTTAATTTCGCAACGTATGAAATTGCCCATTTGAGTTAGAATGTAATTTCAAAAGAAAAAGAATAGGATAGTCCTTGAATTCACGTTAAGGAGGAAAAAACCATAAAAAAATACGTGCAAAGTGCCTGTAATGTAATTTCTGCTCTCTATGTGCACTTACTATAGTAAAACAGAAGAGTGTGGTGCAGATTTGAGTTATGCACGAATACAGTCGTAGTACATGATAATATTATTATCATTTTTCTTGGCAATATAAATATATACTGGTGAGATTGTGGTATAGAATGAAACTGAGCAATACTTAAGGTAATAGCGTAATGAGTTGTAAGAAAGAAGCCAACAAAAGAGAATGAATGAGCCCAGGTGTGCAGCTGCAGCAATCCTTCCACATCCACAACACACAATTCATTTCGATAATATTACAAACATCATATACTAGAGCTGTGTTGTGTTGTGTGTGAAGTGAAAGTCAAGTCACTTCATGAAAATTGCTAAATAGCATTTCACAACCAAATGCTCGTTCTATCTTCGTGGAATGAACGAACAGATATTTATTGTCGATGAATGCACAGATATAGACAGGCAGACCTAATAGCTATAGTTGAATTTCACGATTCCACAACAACAATCTTACATTCTTAATTGTAATCCAACAGGACCTGCCATTCTATCCAATCTTAAATCTCCCTATAGAATCTTGGCTTTAAGGCTGAGCTATCCAGCCGTAACAAACTATCTTTGCAATGCAACGCAAAAAAAATCGTTCTACTCTAATAACATTTTATTACCAGTGCAATGGAATATTATGGAATGTAAAATTTTTGATTCATGCCTTGCATAAAGATGGGGCTATATGATTCTCGGGGTGGCATGTCTTTACAGAATAATTTTGAAGGGATGGGATTCTATGAAAAAAGGGGATGTTTCAGTGAAGGATGAGTCACTGAATCATCCAGCTAATAAAATAAACTTCTGAAGTCCTCAAAAGCACTTGACAGCCCTAACAAGAATTTTGCACGTAGGAAATGAATGGCCAAGAGCGAGACGGACAAAACGTAATTGTGTTTTTTGATTGCTGCACGTGTTCATCTTTCTACAAAGTACATACCGACAATCCTTGCACTTATTTCCCTGCCCTCTCTCCACATATGTACATCCATACATACAAACTACAAGTACATATGTAATATGTCCGTTCAGAATTACATTCATTTATTATCCTTCTCACTATATACATTCAACTATGCAAGTTCTTATTAAGTAGATGTGTCTATGTCGCAAGGTTCTTTTACATCTTCTTGTTTAGCAAAACAACTGGAGAGTTTAATCAAACACACACAAATAAATATGCACTCATATATACTCAGACAAAATCGTAATAGGTATATTAGGCAGAATTTCTGTGATGTGATGAATTGTGCTTGCTAGATGAAATAATTTGCAGATGTTCACACACAGGACATTTATCTCTGTGACTAATAAGTACAGATAATTCAACTCGAGTGGATTCATCAACTAAACCATCATCATTGCATCGGACACTGAATAATATTACACAGGACAGTTGTTTCGGTGCATGTGTACTGTTCTTCTGTGAGTAAACGAGCGAGTGCAGACGGAATTAGACTTTTATTGTTCCATTCCTCTGAAAGGAACTACGTACTCGATATTTACCAGTACATATAGAATAGTGCTGATACAAATGTCAGAGGAGTACATGCAGATAGTGCAGATGGACTTACTCGAGTGTCGAGTGAGACATGCAGAGGCATAACACAGATTTGATTTGATTCGAGGCAGCTGAGAGGATTTGTGTGCATAAAAAGTCCACACAAGGCAATTCCAATGTCGTTTCGTATCAAAGGAATAATTTCATTCCTTCATTCATCTTTTGCCTTGCCTTGGCTTATTGAGTTCTCTATTTTATGATATCTGAGCAAATGATCACAGCTGAAGCTGAACACGTCTATACCTACGCACTCTTTTTATATTCGGTTACTGTACCACTATAGGTTGATTCACATGCATGCACTCTCCTTTAGTACACAGGTAAATGCGTAGTAGCTTTACATAAGTACTGCCTACGTCGAAGTACACATGCAAATGTTTTTCAATTGAACTGCTCTGATTTCTGCTGATAGATATGAATTATTTCAATAATAATGTGATTGCATATGGCAATTTGGCAAGTCAAGTCAATAAGCTTCCTTATCGCCTTGTAATTCTACCTGCTTTTGTAGTACTACCAGAGTATATTATGGCGTACTACATTGAGAAGATTGAGCTGAGTGCAACTGTACTTTGAGAGAAACGTGCACACCTGCCTCTCAAGTGCCAAATCCTTTACTTTTCAATATCCGCACATGCATCAACAACAATCACATCTACTTTACTCTAATTATATGTACAGTGCAGGCAAAACGCACTGCATTACTCTCAGCAGCATCTTTTCTTCTTTTGTAATAAGAAGAAGTGTAATTGACGTGAATGACAAGTCGGGAAGCAACTGTGTATGTTTGTTTGTTGTGTATCTCTCACAATTTAAAGCAATCTTTAATCTTGCACACAATTAGGGAGGGCAGAATTCCATTTCTTTGTGTTTGTTGTAATTGTGACTATGGCAGTATTATCATCTCTATGTGAGAATGAATGATTACTGTGCTATGACCTATGTGTGAATGAAGGAAATTCATATAGGATTTTTATTGTGGCTTAGTTCTACCTAGAAAAATGTTTTTAGAAATTGTTTGGCATATCAAAAAGCAACTGTACATTCTCGGGAGTAAGAACTTGTACAGAATTCGCAAGTAAAATGATGGATGGATTGATGATGACAAAGCTACGGGATGCTGCGGCTGTGCATGCGCTTGTTGTGCGTACTAAATAATCGCTTACGTCCACATAATATGACTACTTCTTCTACAACTGCGCTGTTGTTGTCGAGAAAAGAGATAGAGCTCAACGAAAACAGCAATTTACAAACCATGGACTGTGCATTGTTGCTTTTTACACAATGCTCCTAGCACAATTACTCTATATGAGTAAAAAAATTGCAATTTACATAACTACATGAGCAAAGAGTATAAAAAGAGGAGAAATCCCATTGTTGAAAACAAGTGACTACATGCAAAGGTTGAATTGAGATTCCTAGTGAACAGAGAAATTCGTCTTTCACACGGGAAATTTTTCACTGGGCTGTGAGAAAAAGGAAATAGACGTGTACATAATATTGTACACGATGCAGCTGATTGTATTTTTATGGAGGAATCCGCAAGGAATCAGAACAATTCCCCAGGCCACGTATAGTAGTATGCTACAGAATGCCTGACTAATACTGTTTATGAATTCATTAAGATGTTTTTCTAGATACACCCGAAGCAACTGCCACGTTTCTTACTTTGAACTTTTGATTACCTAATCTTTTTCTGTACACTATTTCCTCTCCAACACGTTGGCCAAATGACCGCTGGAGAATTTATGAATACTCAATGGACTATGAAGCAAGTGATTTTAACACGAACGAAAAGTGTGTGTCGAAATTGCTAATTTTAAATTACAATAAGTACAGTGACGGGATCGAGCGTTGAAAGTGCGAATCTTACTGAGAAAAGAGTTAAGAAACTGCGAAGAACAAGTTGTGAATTTAATAAGGTACAGGAGGTAAAAGACACCTATATATTGATTGTGAATACACTGGCTATTTGTTAATGTAGAAATTTATGGAAATAACGGGTAGAAAAAGGAGAATACGGAATGAGGTTCTCTGTCCTGTCCTGTTCTGTAGTTGGATTTCTGATATTTATCTAATCTACATTTCGTAATAAGAATTAAAAAGATATTCACCTCTTGAGACGCACAGCTGCCATTGAGTGACGAGTTGTTTGGTGTTGTAATCACGCCGAGAGGTGTTCGGTAATGGTTAGGGTGACTTGAGTGGGGAAGGGAGGAAGAGGCGGAGGTTGGGGATGACAATAAGGACGCTGAGGAACTTGTGTTGATCAGACTCAAACTAAGATTTGCCTGTGACATCATTTCCAATGGGTCATCCGTGAAATCTCGAGAAGGGGGCAATGAAGCTGCACTCAAACGGCTGTTTTGTGGAGGAAGTCCTAATGTCGTTCTCAAGTCCCGAATGTATTCAATAACGCAAGTTATCACTTCAAGTTTTGACAATCTGAGAGAAAAACAACATTCAAATTACAATCAGTTACAAATATCGAAACGTTTGCAAAGTTTGTGCCACTTGGAGCACAAAGACTTCACGTAGGGTTCAAACCTCATTTCTACTCTGTTATTTTGATTTTGCATCTGCGAGATGAAAAGTTTGTTGTCTATGTTCATTGTACAGGAAAACTGATACAAGAAGACTCAAAAGTCAATGTGTCAAGGAAAGAAGGCGAAACATTTGTGTACTATCTAACTAGGTATCTGCTTTTCTCTGTATTGACACAATAAACAAAACTGCAGCTAAATAACTACGTAGAAACTTAATGAAAACAACTAGACAATTCCACTCTCAACTAGAATCAGTCAAGAAGATAATGTAGAATAGCTTTACAGAGAGATACAAGAAAATAAACACAACAAAACTTCTAACAACAACAGATTTCCCTATTTAGCCAAACCTTTTGCAAGGAAGGACTGATGAGAATGAATTATTCATTGACTTTACATACTTTAGATTTCTACTTTGCGTAAAGTCAAAAGTAAAGCCTAGTACGTATTTACAAAAGTAGGAGCATATGCCATCGCTATCAGCTATTGTATAGAATGAAATAAGATTAGTTTTGTTCTAAAAGTTAAAAGTTTCAGCTTACTTTCTGTTCCTTGGCATGAAGGGAACTAATTCTTGAAGTTTGGTGAGATAAGCTTTGATTTCCTCATTTTCTTCTTCCTTGTGATGATGTTTGGCTTTGTGCACTTTGCCATCCTGAGTGGTTCGGAGAGACATAACATTTCCGTGTGCGCTGCTTTCTATCTGTGCCTTCATTTTGATATTTCTGTATATGAAATTCACTGTCGTAAACGATTAAATTCACTCTCAACTTTTCACTGTGTTCCTTCTTGAATAAAAATCCAAAGAATTTCTTCGAATATTCACTTTTCCAGTAAAATCGGTAGAATTTACTTCACAAAGTAACAGTAATCACTGTGTATTAGAATCCACAAAACTGTAATCTTCTTCTCACTTGACGAAAACACTTGCTGTAAAAACAACAAAGTTGAACGAGAGGGTTGAAATGATGGGGTTAGACGAGATGAACTTATATTCTGTGATAATGTGAGTGATCTCTCTATGTTTTTCAGTTGGATTGTATGTGGTGTGAGTTGGGTTAGCTTTAGCTGTAGGTATGTTTGACTACGTGGTGTGTGAACAAGAGTAGCTCTGAACAGCAACTGTGACGGGGCTGGGTGAATGGCAGTGCTTTTATACGAGGAGCATTTGTGGTCGATGGGAACTCTCCTCCCAGACTTGTACATTGGCCAGCTGCGTTCTCATCGGAATTATTTTGAAGCCCATGTGCAATGCCAGCCTGTCCTGGCCCTACCAACCCAGACCAGACCAGACGGACGGATGACAATATATATAGGCAATATACAACCACCACCGAGTAGTTGTTGTAGTTTAGTCCTCTTACAGTCTATACACACACTCTCTTATTGTCCTTTATATTTTATATAAGCCCTATATAGCTGTATGTTCTTATATTATTATATCCTTATAGCTATTTTGTATATAAATACCTTGGTAAACACACAAATGTGTATAAAAGGACGAGGATTGTGTGAGAATAAATATTATAGCTTTAAAATAGTCCACATAACTAAACCATGTTGTTGTGAGATGCTTTACTATTGCTATTACCATTATATTAAGTACATGCGGCTATTTACTCTCTGTATATACGTCTATTGTTAAGAACCTACTCGATCTTCGTGTAATTTGTTATTACTACTCGTCATACCTAATACCTTAGCTGACTAAAACTGCTTTTACTACTTCAAGTTTGACTTTACTCGCCTTAAGTTGACATAATACACTACACCTAAGCAATTTCTGTTGCCTAATATGTAAGAAGACGAGAATCCCGGTGTCTCTTTTTCTTTCGTCTTTATATACGTATACAGAGAGAGAGAGAGACTCAATTCAGTAGTCACCCCTCTATAACACTACAACGTATGACCATTTTACTACGAATAGGAACTGCTGTGTATTCTTATTACAGGACTGGACAGCTACAATAATAAAAATGCAATGCAATGCGCAATGGAATGACAACACAATGCAAACAAGAGATAGAATGGCTGAGATTGTCAATGCCTTTTCCTTTGCTTAATGATCTCTGAACTTTCTCAATACTTTGACACTCTGACTGAATTAACAATCTCGGCAACTGCTGCAGCTGTACACAGGACGTTTATGACGTTTCTATATAATGTGAGATTGCTTGAACTGGACCTCTGACTCTGACTCCTCTTCTAAGTAGAGCTGGACTCATTAATACGTGACACTTTTACATTTCTGCCATGTGAAATGCTTTCTGTGCATTTTTCTAGTCCACTTCGCGAATAACAAGGAATTATTCACACGGAGTCAGTTGACAAGAATAGTCCTTGAGACACAAACACAACTATTAGTAAACTAATAACATCATCAGCATTTTAATTTTATAACACACGTAAACATCCCTAAGTAAAATGACACTAAATTACATTGCCTTGGATAGGTACTTAGTAATAGATAATCGTTTATTTTATCCGAGATAGGAATCTTGTATAAGTAAATGATCAGGCGATAACGAAATTAATGTCTAGTTACTATACAGGAGAATATTTATAGTATATTCTGAAGGTACAAACAGTTTTATTTACTTTATGTAGCTTTTTTTCAGATAGGATCTTTTGTGCCATGAATATGAATAATGTTTTTGCGAGAAGAAACAGGACCAGCGGAATGCCATAGTGTGTGCCATATTATGGAATGTCTAATTACAACAAGATCGTGTCAAGATGTTGAGTCCGTTAGAAGATGGCAATGTGGATGAGTAAGTATATTAGAGGCAGTAAAGCAATCTGAGTTCATATGGCACTTTAAATTACATAGCTTGTATTCTTTACGACTATTAGCTACTACTCCTTCTCTCTGTTGTTACAGACTCTGTCAGGTCTGTATTGTCATTGTGTAACCAAACAAAACTTTTACTTAAGAGTCTAGGCTAGGCTACTACTTGAGTATATAATATGGAAGACAGACACTTCCACATGCTGTTGGCATGTGCATATTGAGCATACCTTTGTAAGTGAGGATATTAGTGTGTCTGATTTGTGTTCTTCGTACAAGTTTAATAAGTTGGTTTAGTGAGACCCCCTGGGAGACCCATCCATCGTTCTGTGCATAGTAGTCGTGAGCATTTCATATGCAAATCTTCAGAATGCTCATCTTCATTCATTCTCCTACTTGTCATCAGTGTGTTTCTCAAGAATTTAATTTTTGTCTGCAAATGTGCCATGAGACGATGAGATATATGAATTGGACGTGTGGAGAGCATGAGACACGTAAAATACAAGGCCAGAGAAATAATTTCATGTTCGGCTCGTACTTTTATTCGTATGTGGACGATTATTATGAGCAGAGTGCGTGCTATGAGCGCTTGTTGTTTTTTGGGACTGCCTGAAGACTGACCTGCCTTCACTTCGTTTGATATACTGCTAATTGAAATTACAAATCTCAGATAAAATATTCTTTGGTATGCAATGCACTGTGTTTTTTAATGGAATTGTTCAGCTGCCAAACCAACCAAGGAACATGGCCAGAGAGTCAGAGCGACTAGACGCTCTAGACAGGAGTACTACACACCTGGGATTTCATGACACTATATGCATAAGTCATTTTAGTAATAATGTGCAACTTAGTAATGTGTATCTTGCTAATGTGCAACTTATAAGCAATGAATATGCAGCGCTACTTGTTTTTTGTGAATAAATGATCGCCCGCTACTGGTATGCTTTTTGGCATCCTATAATATCTCCTGTCATTTCCGTAGCTTTCTCATTGTTCCAACACGATGTGCAAGAAATATGAGCATTTTTACAGGGAAAAATGAAGTATGATGAATTTTTATGCTGTTTTATAATACAGTGTGACTTGGCTCAGCCTTTAATGCGATTTCGTGTTAACTTTAGTGCAATAAAAATAATTCATTTAAAAATTGCTCATTTATACTTACAAATACCCATGGAACAGAATGTCTTTATTTGAGAAACTGTCAATGATGATGATGATGCAATTATTCCCATTTGTTGCCGAATCAGAGTGCAAACACATTATAATGTGTGGAAAACAAATTCTAATGTAGACTAACGATATAAAGTTCCATTAAATGATAAAGACATGTAGTATAGACATGAATAAGTATCAGTTCCGTTTGCCTGTAGGAAAAAGCCGCTTTTATCATCACACAGTTCAACTTATTCAGTTTTAATCTGTTGTTGTTGTTGCAGAACATTTCTATATACATACAGGGACACATGATTGAAAGATATCTTCAGTGGTAAGTAATGAGACGCACATAGAAAAAACTTGTAGTAGTCAATTCCAGAAGCCAGAGCCAATCTTCGCGACAAAATGTTCGAGCAAGACAGAAGGAGTTGACTTTGGTGAGAGTGGATTGTTGTTCATGTAGTAAATGGAGTTGTTGCTACCTTTGCTTCATTTGGAAAGTTCATTTCGTATGTATCATTTCCATTTCTAGATATGCAGACAAAAACAAACACACTCACTCCCACGGCTGTCTACACGAAAAAAACACTGCCATTACACATGCTACGTATCACCTCGCTTACAAATTGCCAACGACTGATTTCTTGATTACAGATTGACATTCGATTCGTTAGTGGTGGAAAATAAGACGCATTATTTGGCAACTCCACTTGAGACTTGAGTACAATATCATATTATGGACAGAAGTAAGTAAATATTGTAATTGAAACAAAATTAGGGAGTAGGAGTACACAGTGAAAAATTACAAAAAATTAAAGTAAAGCATAAATATTATTGGTTTAAACATAAAGATAACCGATAAGGCTAAAGTAGTTACTAAAATCTTTATCACTTAGTACTCCTAAACTTATCCCACCCAACAACAGCCGGACAACAAGACCTAAAACAGTAAACCTAAACTATTAGCATTATCGTTGAACTATACAAGTTGGTTTACGTAAAAAATAACTGAAGTCATCATAAAAGTAAATCCATTCGATAGCTCACTCAGCTCACAATCAGCTCTCAAAACTTCGTTAATCTTTTTAGCTGAGTACACAAAGTAATTTTGCATCTGTACATATTTTGTTATCTGTCAATTTGCTTAATTATCGCCATACGTAATACACCAACTACTTATACATTACTTTTAGTACACCCAAACCCAATTGAATGCGATCTGAAACTGCCTACCTATAATATAGCGTGTTTTGCCTATATAAATTTGCTATTGGTAAATACAGCGTTCTATATACATAGACGGATGTACCTACATTTCTACATTTAACTTATTATCTTCCAACTGCAGTACAAAGTGAGTCAATACAAATAATATGTAAGTAGAGTGGTGGTGGTGCGATAATAAGGAAAACTGCTGTGACTGTAATTGCCTGAGCCACCCTTATGTGTCATGTTTATGATGCTGTACATGTGAGAAACGATTTCTTTGTAGAGTACAAGAATCTTGAGCAGTAAGCTAAAATGCTTGACAGTGAAATGTCAAGCTTTGACCTTCAATAATCATAAAATATTTTCCACTATCGCTTTTTTACGTCGTTTTCCTTCTCATATTCTGTAAAAGGAGCCTCACACATTTATTATGTGTAGCAATCGTAGACTTCATCTTATAAAACGCATCCTCATCTTCAAGAAGTATAGACAGATTGACAGACACATCTATTTAATAGGCAATAAAAGGAATTCCTATAGTACTCATACCTATAGGTATTCCTGTTCGATCAATAAACTAAACTTGTCCAATTTTGTCTGTCTTGTCACGTGATTTTCTTTTTTTAATGTTTTTACATCTTTATATGACTCTTGTTAGTTTAAGAGTTAATGTGTTCATAGTTCATGCTGTTCACATTATCGCATGATTCGTAACGGAGGATTATTTGGTCACACACTTAGGTGTCCGTAATGTAACTACATAACTACAAGGGAACTTGTTAGTTTAGTTTATTTTGACGTATTGGTAACCACATGACAGTTCCTGGAGTTGCACTAACAGACTTATCTCCACTGCTGCTCAATCCATAACTCTATTAATAATAATATTTCCTACCATAAATGCTAAGAAATCATGCAGACGTTCTCTCTCTCTCACGCAAAGGAAAACCGGGTGTTCTTTTCTTTATGCTTTGCAGATCTCCGATGTGGTCTGCTTTGCCTTTGCTTATTCTCTCAGTCTGCATTGCCTCTCCTGGCTCTTTTGGCTTGGTTGCAAGTTACAAAACTTCTAAGAAATAGCGTAAAGTAAAGCGAACCTACTGCTGTTCCTTCCTAGCTACTGTACATTTACTAATAATACAGATATTCTATCCCAGTTCAATCCGAATCCGCATTTTCAATAGGAATACAAGTACACAGGCAGAACTACCATACCACATACATAGTTAATGCATACGCAGCTGAGAAACAAAGTTTTTCTTATAAGAAACTAACTGAATTGACTTGTGAACTTGTAACAGCTCCGTCCGCTCGTAGAAAACAAACTGATAGCTTTGAAAGGAAAGCATTCGGGAAATAGTGTTGTAGTCAAAACCATACGACAGAAAGTTACCATATGAGACAGAGCGCAAAAACAACCAGATGGTAGCCATACACATAATACACAGAGTATAATATACCCTTAGCTAAGGAAAACCAAAGGAAAACCGTAAGTTAACCGAAGGAAACTTAAAGAAAAGCAAGTCAATTCTTAACTCTCCCAGAATCATAATACTACGTAATAACATTATCTTCATCATATGCCATAGGAATACCACAAAAGTTAGCACTCACTCATACAGCTAACCAGACCAGCAGCGGTAGTGGGTAGTACTTATGTCTTTTATTTTCAATAGATCTATCCGAAGCAATAATAACGAAAGACTACCGGCGGACGAACACTTGGTTAGTCTGTTGTGTATTGTGTCTGTGTGTATATCTTACACATTGCCTGGCCTAAAATGGTAATAATAATATTCTTCTGCTGTTGTGTGTACTACTTTGGGTGGGATGGCCATAAGGAAAGGAAAAGGAAGGAAAAGGAAGGAAAGGAGAGAAACACACCGGTGACCTGGCCTGGCCTGGCTAATGTAGTCCTTAACTCCTGCTAGCCGGCTGATCATTCAAATCCACTCACATACACATAGAACAAAGTCTTTTCAATAATTCTCTGACTCCATGATGTGACTTGAACTTTATTACCGCAATAGTAGCAAACCAGCAGAAAAGCAAAAACCATCCTTAGGTTCTTCATCATCCACAAAACAGCAGAGATCTGTCGATAGAGAAACAAAACATGGGTAACAAGTAACCGACACACACACGGAGTAAACGAATACAATTCCAATAGATCTGCATATCTTTATTTTTATTTCGTTTATTGTTCTCAGAGAGTGTCAGCATGCCAGGCAGGCAGAGGCAGGCGAAAATAAACCGGGAAACATATGGACGGGAACCGGGACGGCTGCTACTGCTGGCGTGAACTCTCTATATACTAAAGGGATGCATATATGACCAAGGTGGCTTCCCTTGATGTGGGTATTATATTTATTGTATACAGTTGCACTTCTCATTATCATTATTATTTTATCTGAATTCCACCATAAGGCCAACCTCAATACTCTTTCGGTTAGTACGACTACTTGCATTAATAAATGTACAGGAGGCTACAAGGAAAAAGTCAAAGGACAGATTGCCAACAGAAAAACAGAAAGCCTCACCTTCCATCGTTTACATTTTACAAACAGCTTCAACTCCAGAATAGTCCGACCGACCGTGCATGTGTGTGTGTGCTCCAGCTATTCCTATACAAAAACATATGCTGAATCCGATCCTTTATGTGAACTTTTTTCTAAATGTGTAAAAGTCCACGTACCTCTATCTCTCTTCACATTCCATTCAATTATTTTATCTGCATTGAATTGACATTGGCAAAGCCAAGCCACACACGGACGGCTGTACGGAAGGTCCTACACAGCAGTTCCGTGTTTTGTAATACTTTCAGCTGGGATCTGTGAATGAGACTCTCCCCTTTTACCGACTCACTCACACACACACTCTGCCTTATTACATCACACCCTACATACACATGCCTGTTTCATATAAAACTATCAAACTCACACTATAACCACAGATAAAGAGTCAAATCGGTCCAGAATGTTTTACTCCATCTGTATATAGTAGTTTTATATTTCTATGTTGCTGTATGTACCATGTCAGCGTTAAGTAAATACACAGACAACTGAATCGTGTGTACTATAGGACGGGACTTGACCCTCAATATGCATAAGTACATCTGATCACCTTTTGCCCGGTGTGCAATGCCCGACTTCTGCCATTCCCTCCACATATTACACTTCTTCATGGGAAAACTCCAATCTGCCAAAATAGTTCTCACGCTTCGTATTGAAAGATTGCATATGCTCCCGTCCAACTGGTTGCCTCTTGCCTTCTCATCTCTCTGTGCTTTATCAAATCTCATCCCAACCTCAACAACTGCAATATACTTCCCATAATTGTTCCCTCACTCTATCATCTATATACAAACTTATTATTATTATTATTATTATTATTATGCTTTGTAAGCTACCTCTCCATGTTTATATACTTTAGTACACATTGTGTCTATATACATATACACTATAGAGAGGTAGTATTAGTATTTATGATATTAGTTAACATTAAGTGCTCTTTATAGGTGTGCCCTTGTCATAGTTAATGATCGTAATAAAACATAATAAATGAATACATACACACAACTCAGTAACCTATCAATGAATGAAGGCACATTTGATACAGTAGTGCATTTAGTATTTGTAGTAGTAAGTATAACATACATATTTACCATCACAATGTAATTCTATCTGTTTTTTACTTCAGTTGTAGGTATATAAGTAGTAGCTCTAAATAATATTAATATAAGGTTTATTGCATTTTGATCTGTAAAGGTGAAGTAGTAAGTACATCAGCAGAGTAACTATAAAGTATTATTATAATGTACATATGCAAAGCGACTGGTCTTGTTAGGCAAGGTACTTACTTACTTTTGGTGAGTGAGTGAATCAAATCTTGGTTGCATTCTCTTTATATGAAATATTAGGTGCAACAAATTACATACTCGCAGAAGCTATACAAGGATAATACATAAGTAATGTAATGGGCAGGAAGATTTTCCTGCTTTACGGCTAAATCCTTTTTTCACACGTAGTTTCATCCTACATACACTCAAAGGATTTACTTGTACTATGTGGTAAGTAATTCCTACTCTGCCTATATAGGATCAAGTAAGTACTTAAAATATATACGAGTATGTAGCTCTAGTATATATTTCTCAGACTGCACTTCGATTTTTTTCTTCTAAAATGCATTCTGTGTAAAATATTGTCTATTACGTAATACTATTGCTAAGTATATCTTAGAGTAGCATATATAGTGTGACAGATTGTTATGTTTTGTCATTTGAGTTGAGAAATTGGCAGAGTAAGTTATTACAATGAAACAATGGGAACAAGGGGTTGTTGAGTTGCCTTAGATGTTTATGTAAAGCTTTAAAGGAGTGTTGAGAAGGGATTGAAACGAACAGTTTGACATGTTCATGCTCTCCGAGTTCTCAGATCATTTACCCTCTTGTGTCAACTCTCACAGAAATGTTGGCAGATCGGGATTACTACCGGCTTACATAAATTATTACACTTGGCGGATTCCAATGTTTGACTGTGGTTTCAGCTTAAACCTTTTGTACACTGTTTTCCCCGCTTTCTCATACTACAAGAATGATTTACTAACATTACACAAGATCTTCCCTTCAACATTAACCTCTTTATATGCGATATACCCAGTATACTATCTACATATATTTTTCTTTTAAATGCAAAAGACAATTTTTAAAAACATATTAGGTATTGATATACAATACGCCAATACTATTAAAAATTGACATTTTATTCATATAACATACTAAAACTACAGGTTTGACTACTTCAAGTTTGTTTGTTAAAAGGACCATGGAAAAGTTAAATTAATTTAATGGGCTTATGTCCATAATCATAGCACGAAGCAAACATGTGAGTAGTGCACTCAAATCCTTTATAAAATATGTTATTCCTAAAATACACAAGACAGAGAGAGACAGGTTTAAATGTTGGAAATTGTATATGGAGTATTTAGTAAAGTTTAATATATATGGAGAAAGATACGGTAATAATTTACATAATTCCGGCAATTGAGACTGTGACTGTTCAATTATAGTGCAGACCGATAGGTCTTATGAAATCAAGTGGAACATTGTGTCTTTGTATTGTGTTTGTATTTCCTTGGATTGAACAAGTGCACTGGAGTCAGTCTGGCTTAGGATCGTCTGGCTCCTACTCTAATCCCATTCAGGTGAGTGTGTGACTAATATAAAAGCATTTACTTAAACTTTGTCGTCCTTATCGACACAAGAAGGGTTGCAGACTCCAAACTTTGAATTCAACTTTTATTTCTACTCTCATTTCTTAATAGCTGCAGTCATACATATTATACAGATATAGATAGAACGTTATCAAGCTTGTCTCATGTGAACAAAGCATGGCACGCATAATAATAATAAAATATACTTTACACTTACACACACGTAGTACGTGTAATATAATGGTAATAATATATTCCTACACATTTGTGCTTGCACTGCTTTATGTTAGTAAACATTAAACAAGTAGATGCGGAATATTCAGTGTGTGAGCGTTTGAGACTGAGATTTGGAGACAGGGCAGGCAGAAGAAGACGGAATCTGAGACATTCGACTTGAGATGAGATGAAGGCCATAAAGGGAATTTGTGGCTGGTGAGAGGACTGTGAGGAAGAGAGGAGAGCAGAAGAAAGAGTCCAAACAGAAACTGCATGTATTATTATTAGAGTATAGAGTTGGATTGAGAGAGAACAGGCGAGGCTGCTGTGGTGGTGGTGGTTGAAGAAAAGGCTAGCCAGGGCAGTATATAACGTGGATTGATGGTGGCGACAAAAAAGAGGGCTTCTTTCTTCATTCTTCGCTTACCTATTGTCCGATGGTGCACCTGACTTTGAGTCAGGCAGGTCTCACTGCCGAAATCGGGTGGAATGCCGTCTGGAAGGCGCCTACTGAACGGCAGGGTGCTCCTTTTCCTCAGACAGACCTTCCAAGTGTTACGTCCACAATAAAATGGACAGGACACAAAACACAACAGCTAATGTAAAACGTACAATGCCTTGGCTGGGTTTTTGGCTTCGATGCATTATCCTGCAAACCAATTGCTTACCTTTACACTCTGAATACATATTAGCTTTACCACGACTTACAGTTTAGAGTAATCTCAATTTAATACAAGCAGAACACGTTAATGCCCCTATATCTTATCTAAGTTCGTGGTAGTGTTTGTGTTGCTCAGATGTGTATTCACATGAAACACACTACTCGAGTAACTTTCAAGAACTTTACCATTAACTCACTAACTACTTGCTCGTAATGTTTATAAATAGTTATGGATATTGCAGCGACTTTAATTTTCTGAGTAGCCTAATTCAGTCGGGAGGTAAGATAAAGAATCTCAATTTCCAGACGGTGAGATTTGTAATATAAATACTGAAGTGTACAGTCAGAATGAAGGTAGACACAGGTATGTATGTAAAAACTTTTAAGCTTATGTCAGAATTATACAATTTCTTTTCACACTTACGTACCGACTATTGTCTGACGACAAAGGAGCTCAAATTACCCTTAATTATCGTCAATTGCTTCTTTAAGATGCACTTACTTAACTTGGCCTTACTATGTCGCTCACTGACTTCATATACCTAGCCGGTTATTAACATTCTCCGGTTTTTTCGTCTTTTTCATTATGGGCAATTTAAAAATTCTTTTTCATTTGAAATTCTATAAGCTTCTCCATTTAATTTACACACATGTACCGACTAATTTCAGATAGCCAACCAAATACTACTGAATATGCTGCTGACAATTATAAATGTAAATACAATAGATTGTATATTGTATCCATAAAATTTAATTTCATATTTTTATAGATGTAAAAAACGTGAGGTAAATTGCTGTAGTAAAGAAACTTAGGGAACACACTGTAAAGAAAATTATAGATTTTTGTTTTTCGTCCGCTTCAATTTTTAAGTGTGCAATTATACTCTACAGTTTGCGGTCGTTATTAAAGCATAAAAGCTCATCCTCCTCTTCAACCGCAGTTTATTAGGCAAACGCACTAATAACTTGTTAGTGTAAATCTAATGGAATGAAATGAACACAGAGCAACGTATATTTTCAGCTGCGTCTTTTACTTTTTCAACGGAACAAGGATGCACAAACTACTTACTAATAGAAATAATTATAACTACTATGTACAAACTGAGCATTTATTGTATAACTAATAAGTACATTGAAGATGCACTTACACCTATAAAAAGGAAGCATCGTAGTAAGAACAACAAAAATTTACTAATTGCACTTGTGCGCAATAATCGTAAAGAAGAAAAGGGCAGGTCCGAATGATAGGATTATTGCCGAGTCAAAAAACATAATACGGTTCGCCTACACTTACCTAATAACCAAATAACCGATCTTCTCTTTGTGACTCCGTTAACAATACAATGGGAAACACAATGGAACAATTCCGCAGCGTTCACTCAAGCTAATAAAACACAGGGCCTATACATTTACGCCTAAAATCCTAAACGCGAGTCAAGAAGAGAAAAGGAGATGGAAACAAGGAGTCAAAACTTTTCCTCGTCTGTCAATAATAATATTACATGCTTCTTTGTATTCTTATATGACTGCAATATAAGAGGAGCTTCTGGTACATTCAAATAAGAATTATTGACTCGGACAATTTGTCTATGTGCATCTGTCCGTATCTGGAACTTTATTTCTTACAATAACAACGGAACTTCCTCTTTTCCTGCATTGTCGGCTTCTTCAACGGGTGTATACTCCAATTTTTAAAAATATATGGAAGAACTGTATAGCTATGTTCTAAAAATAATAATTGTATGATTGCCTTTGCCTTTTCCCTTGCGTTAAAAGCCCGTATAGACTTTACTGCACTATCTGCACTACGATCTGTGTTATTGATCATCTGCAAATTGTATTCTGAAGACTTAAACACATCTTGCATTACATTTCATTTCCTTTTTACACTTTTACCACTACAGTTAAACATTACTACAGTTAGATGTTGATAGATTTAAAAATTATAGGTTTTCAAGACAGATATTATATAAATGCATTAATAATAGTACGTTTTTAAAGATAAGAAGTAACTTTACAGTGCGACGGGACTCACCTGTGACCTGCTTTTGGTTTTGTCTTTTTCTTCAGGAAGATAAAGAAAGATAAGTAAAGCACATATTATAAAGAATCATGAGCAAACATCCATGTAGTACAATGCCTACCTGATACGATGGTGGTTTTACCATTACCGCTACCTGCTGTACTTCATTGCTTACCTATGTCATGTATTTCTGGTGTGGAACATTCTACCATAAGTATATATCATTTAGGCCACCTCTAAAATCTTGTGAGGAAAAAAGGACTTCGTATCTGATAATATAGTTCACAATATTATATCACTTGTAGGAAGAAATTGTTTGGCTACAGTTGCAGTTCGACTGTTTCCTTCACACTGTAAAATTTTTGTATAAATCTGCCATGGATACCAATATAACATAGATACAATCTGGTACATGTACCGATGTACTTAAGAACAACACAGCACACAGTAATAGGATTTGATACTGCTAAAAAGACATCTGTCTTAAAACAAACCATATACGCTGTAAAAACATGGGACTATTAAAGCGAAGTAAAAAACAAAGCGAAATAAAAGTGGATTTACTGTAACAAAGCGTTATTGGTTGTTTTTGGCTTTTGTTTTCCTGTAGGTAATGCTATTAAGGAATAAAAGAGGCATAACTATTTCTTATATAGTTAGACACTTTAAATTTCCAATGTATTGTTCCAGGTAATCAGTCGGGTAATAAAAGGGCAGCTGAGGTGATTGAAACTTTCTACAAATTCTTCGTAAATTAGGATCTGCCCTTGCCGATCTGGAGGTTTTTTGCTGGATGGATGATGGGCTCTTTGCGACGACAGGCGTCTTTTCCAATGTAACCATCTAACCGTCAACACCCAAACGTTCCTTCTCCGCTACTTCTACTACTACTGTATATATAAATACGTAGCAATAACTAACATCATCTCAAGTCTACCTTTCTTTTTCTTCCTACCTGTTTCCTCCTTTCGTTATCTTTTGCGGCGGTCGTCGTCGTGTATTTTTACAGCGTGGAAAATACCTGGAGAGGTCTACCGTCCATAAAATGCCAAGTAAAGATCCTTGAGATAATTTGCCTTACCTTTAGTTACCTTTAAGTAGCGTTGTCTGTGTGGTGTTTCTTCTGATAGTCATCATGGCGTAATTGTGTTACCTTCTACGCACTAATTGTATAAAGAAAAGACCTTGCTGCTGTTGTGGCAGATCTAATGGCTCTCAGAAAACTGAGTGATGTGATGTGTGATGTAATAACACCGAATCTTCTTTGTTTGGTCGTGTTGTTCTGGCAGATTGGGTATATATTGGTTAAGAGTTAGTTTCGGATGATCTGTATAGTAATTTCCTATATTATATTATTTAGTTTGTATATCAGTATATCGCTGTTAGGATTAGTGTGGGCAGACACACACATTCAGACGCATACATGACCAATCTGTCAGTATGAAGGGAACATCAAATATAAGCAGGAAAATGGACATAAAGAAGCTTGTTAACTAATTAGCACTAATTTCGACTCTCTTCTGGTCAGTCAGGACAGGCCACCTGCTCATGCCACATATACACAGCAGACTCACATTTCACACACACACAGCGTGTACAACAAAATCATTGTAATTTAAAGCTGCAGTTGGTTAATTTGCCTTGGTGTATTGCCAAACATCTATACAGGACAAGAATATAAGATCCAAGATCGCATAACAACACTACCAACCCATTTCATCTCATCCGTAGCCTTTCTACGTGTGTATTTCTCTTCCTTTTTCTCAATATTCCTATACATTAGTTTAAGCATATTCTTCTTGGTAAGTCATTTTCATTTTTTGTGTCTAATATACACCATAGTCCAACCATACACATAAATTTATGTACCTTTATAGTGGCAGACTTGCCCCCAATTCACTTACAATTGCTGAATGTTTAAAGCATCTTCTGAACACTTTACACTCTTACTTATTACTCTACATGGTTATTGACAAAGTGTCTTTTTTTCTTGTATATACACGAATCTATATTCCTACTGGTCTATGTATGATATATGCCAAGTTGCTCAAATTGCCTTATTATTTTTCTCTTTTAACTTTGACTACCGCTAAAATCACATAATGAGTGACAGAACCGTCTTGACTACCAGATACAAGAAAACTACCAGTTTTTTGCTGCGTTGCGTTTCCTTAACTTTTCTTGGTACGACAAAGAGTCATACATTCACACTTGAAGACCGGTATGCGTTTTGGTAAATCGCAAGTTGCCTCATGCACATGTACGGTCGTGTATATATATGTATATAGTAAGGTTACATTATATGTTGAGAAAAGTGGCTGATAAGAAAGTCAGAAGTTGTAAACACTTGTATTTACTTGTGGTGTGTCTGTTGTGTGTATCTGTTGTGCATGTTATGTATACAGACGAGTAGAATTGGTCTTTGCCTGTGTGCTGGTACTTTACTGGACTTTTGAATGAGTTGAATGTCATGTTTGTAACCATTAGGTCTTTTGCGCCCAGATGGATCGTTTCGCCTCACTAATACCCATCACTTATGCCTTTCTTGCTTCTTGTGTGCTGTGAAAGGAAAATCAACTGTGTCATTATATTATTGCTCCGCTCTCTCTCTCTCCGTGTTTTTCTAACGATATGACTTATAACTTAGCAGAGTTATTATTATTACGGTAGTGTGCACTATAATAAGTATTTAGTAAGTAGCACTCGGTTTACCACGGCATTTACTGCACATATATGTGTCATGTGTAACAAGAGAGTCTCTTTATGCTTAACACGCTCGCCTTTCTTCATACATTTTTACTATCATCTGCTACTCTTTCAACTTCCAATTGGCACATCCTTCCTGTTCTGTTATTTCACATCTCTTCTTACACAATCAGATGCTCTGCCAATGTCCAACGCTCAACAAGGCAACGTTTTTACGAGTTTTCACGGAAATCTTGCAATCTTAACTGGGTTAGTCTCTAAGCTGCCTATAGGATGGAATGGACATATTACTCATCTAATATTTTATTTGTTGAATAAAATTGTAATTATCATATTACAAAATATGACAGTCACAACTGACTCGCAATCAGATTGCAAATTAAAGGTTTATAGTTATAAAGTAACGTTATATGCATTAAATAAGAAATGGGTGTAATTCACATTTTAGGTGGATAAAGATGATTATTGAAGATTTGGATGGTTCCTTGTGGCTATTTCATTTCATAAAACGGATTTTGGTAATGATAACTTATTCCTGCAATCTTCGTATCTGTCAAAGAGTTTCGACGCGATAGATTAAGTAGGCAAAATACATTGCTTTTCGAAACTCTTTGGTATCTGTCAATTCCAATAAACTTGAAAAATTAGCTACCTATTACAATCTAATAGATACCTTCAAAGTAAAATTAGATTACTGCACAGGCCATGCATAATATTCATCAAGTAACGATTTCTCTCTGTAATACTAGCTATTATGACTATAAGATAGATTTACTCAAATTCAGAATATTGATTTAGTATAAGTTTATAAAGCGATACTGGAATTCATTGAAAACAATACGTTTGTGGAAGCAGTAAGATTTTGACTGCGTTTAATTTCGTTGGGTTCATCACTTAACGTTTTTCTGTAGTAAGAAACGTACTTTATGGCTTTAGTGATCAATGGGCATCTTTCAATGCGTTGTCAAAGTTGTTGTGGAAGAAGGAAAAGAAACTGAATGGAGAAACAGGAAGAGTATCATCAGAAATGTACATAGAATGAGCATAATGAGAACAGAGAAGAACTCGTGTCCAGAAGTTGTGGAAGAATTTCACTGATGAATTCATTCGGATACACAGAAATGGGACAGAGATACAATTGGCTTTTTCATTAGAAGCCATAAACCTCAAATACATAAACATCGCTTACAATTCCTTGTAGCTCGTTCAGACTGACTGAGACTGACGTATATAGCTGTGGCTACTGTGTAGTGTAATAGTGGCAGTCTCACACAATCAATTTTCTTTATTATATGTTTTCCTTTATTGTTTGACTGACTGACTTTGTATGAATGGTGAATGAGTCATCTTGAGTGAAGCAGAACTGGCCACTTATCTTTAGTTAATACTGCTTAGAGCCACTTGCTGCTTACGCACAAATACGTTCGCATAGGTTTAAGCCACAATGACCAGTCCCCGTCTCTGTAAGAGGTTTACTATTTACTTATTCGTTCTATCAGAATTCCCCGAACCGCTTACATGACAAAAAGACAGATGTGCTTCGGGAAGTTAAAGGTAGGATTTCGTGTACGTTTTACTGAACTTATTTTATTTTTTCATTAATGCAAAGAAACTGGAAAGGAAGACAGGAGTCAACTGACTTACACAGTTTTACACCATCCGTATCCGACCCGACACTTTAACCTTTTCAGCTTTGCTTCAGCTGGATACAAGTAAGAAAGAGCACTTCTGTAGTTTACTAATACACTGCTACATACCAGATAATTTCCGCTCATTAAGTAAACGAACCTTTAACCGCTTTGTTACTTAGAATTCAAACGTTTGTATAAGATACAAAGGATATTTGCTACAAAGTACAAAGTTCGATTTTCAAGTGTCAGATAAGTAGCCAATTTCTCCAACAGTCCTTATCTGCGAATCGTAACAAAATCAGTAACAAGTACCTAAGACTTTAGTAATTTGACCGTTATAACCATTTTACGTACAAAATGTTTATTTACAGAAATTTAAGCTTATTCTTTCACATTTATTGAATTGAGGGTACCACTGTATAATTTCACAAAATTGTAAGTACTTCGGTATACTTTGTTCTCAAATTATAATCACATCATGTTTAAATTTTTGTACAACTACTAATATTTTTTACAATCTATTCAACATTTACTTACCATTACAGTTGTAGGTACAAGTAAATGCTAAAATCATAAATTGCAAAATGGATGAAATAAAAAGCGCTACAAATAAGCTTCATCTGACTGATTTTTTCTTTTCTGGAAGATTTGTTGCGATTGTATGTAATCTAATGACAGGGTACATCAATTAACCATTAACAGGTTGTAGTAGTATTTGCGTTCATAAATTGGTACACTGTGGTAGAAAATCTGAGTGTATCTATGCCATTTTCTCAGCTTTATAGTATCAAAGATTGAAAGAGATAGTAAGTTTAAGGGTGACTTTGATTTGAGATTTTCACAGAAGCAAGTTGGAGATCAACTCGTGTTTACACTTTGATTTCATGTTACTGTCGAAATTATGTAGGGGAACGTGTGATTAGTTAGCGTGTAAATTGTAGATGACTTTTCCCTCCGGCCAACATTGCGGGGCTGCAATCAATGCACCTTCTAACTAAACGAACGCAAAAGACTAGCTCTAGTTATTATTTATTTAGCCTTCAATTATTCCATCCTATCATCTTACCTCCTATAAAACACAAGAGAGAAAAACTCAAAGTTTGTCCTTATAGAAAAGGTATATTATTTTTACATGTCAGAACAGTGAAGTGTCTGTTCTGTTAAGGTACAAGGTAAATACAACCTAGGTACCTGTGTTTAGTTTAGGCAGCTAGTTATTTCCTACAGATTCTCACAGCAGGGTGGCAGATTAATAGATCTGTGTACTTATTAAGCAAAATCTTTTTTGTCTGTACATTTTTTCCTACTTGATCGTAATTGACTGAAGCGGTAATTTATCGCTAATAATCTATAAATTTTCTTTCTCTCTGTGATAGTGTTCCACTTTGGAATCAAATTAAATTAATTTGCTTAGTTATCTTGTAAAGCTTACGAAAAGACATGAATATCTTGCTTCTTTACATATATGTACCTACGTTACTCTGTATGCATAGTTAAAGGCTGTGTACGTACGTGTTCATAAATTACTGAGATTGCAGCACATACAAATAAAATCTGAAGATAATAATTGCAGAGTCAAATTAGAAACACCTTCACTCAGTCTAGCTTGACAGTTATTAAGTCTCACGTTAGCCCAATTTCAATTCTCTTAGTTAGAGAAAAACAAAACAGCTTCTTATACAAAATCAGAATTTATTAATGCATTTTTGTAAGGTATACTTGCACACGTGTATTTTATATGAATGCGAAGGTTTTGCCTGCATAGAGTTTACTAATACAAACATTCCACATTACAATGCCTAGGTATTTCTTACTTATAAACCTATATCGTATACCAATACTGTTTTTTGCAATATTTTTTTACTTCCTTAACTGGCCTGGCTGTACAGCTGTGTAATTATGTGTATGCTGTTGCATTCGTAAGAGTATTTGAGTATTAAATGTTGTGTGAATCAATCAATGCTTATTACTTGCAACTTTAATGTACAAACTGATTAGAAGATGATAATGTTAATTCGACATAAATTATTTGATAGCAGTGCACTATGCATTACAATTGGGCTGATGGCTTTGGGGCACGAAGAATATTATTCCTCTCATCAAGCAGTCTCCTAAAATGTTTCATGCTCTTACACATTTCAGTAGAGTGCAGACAAATGCTGTAACTACCGTAGCTGTACAGAAGATTGTGTAGCAGTATACGTTTTTGTCTAAGCCCAATGCACAAGTAAGGGCAAGCTTTTATATTGTGACAATGAGTTATTGTACATCCATCAACATCTCGTCACACCCCTTTTTATGACTTTAGCTTGTTGTATGACCTGCTTCGATGCAGATGCACAGCCTCGGCAGACGTTCAGCAACTTAAATCTCTTTCTGCTAAATTACTGCATCCATATGCACAGATATGGTATATGGTATAGTTTGTGTACACCCGTAGTAATGTAGTATATAGTAAAATGGTACGAAAAACTGTACCTACGTTATTATAATATTATTGGGGCGGTAGGAAAAGAAAAGCAACATCGACAAAAACAATTACACCACTGTGAGATCTGTACATGGTGGACAAAGAGTGGGAAAAAATTACTACATGGCAAACAGAGGCTTCTCTTGATGATCTTTGAGCGAATGGCTTGACTTGACATGACAACTTGAGACAAGGGACGAATTGTCTGTAGGGAAAAGAAACACGAACTAATATTCCAACAAACACGTGCAACAGAAAACAAATGAGACACGAAATGAACTTTTACTTCGTCCTTTGGAAATGCATGCAACAAACAGTAGTTGTCCAACTCAGTGATTTATTATTACTGCAATACAGATACAGACTGCAATGAAATTATAACAGCGAACTAATTGCTTTCAATTCCAACAAAACTCTTGCACTATGAATATACTAACTAGTATTGTACTATAAAGTAAATCGGTACATCAGTAACTGTGCAGCTTTTTATTGAAACTTTAATTACATAATGAAGAAGATGTCTGATTATCTGTGTAAACAATTGTTACATTATTTGTTTTCTTTAAGACTATTTTTACAGACGGATTCATAAATGGATTTCACCCAAATACAGTTGCTGAAAAAGTAACACCTATAATCAAGAAATCGGCAATTCAAAAAAGATTTTACTTGATGTTTTGTGAGTTTGAACAAGGTTAAGAAAACCAAAAGTATGATTCGAAGTGAATCACAGAAAAATTCCGATAAGACATTGCAGATGCAGACGATATTCTTCTAGACTTGTCTTTATTGGGCTTGGTCATTTGGTGTTATGCAAACAGTAATATAAATGTATAACTAAGCACTTGGAAAATCCAAAACAAAGTCATAAAATAAAGGAGAGTAGTAGTGTTGTAAGTGGCAGCCTTATTTAGTCATGAACAACCCATCAAGCAAATCTTAAGTGCAACTGAGTTCAGTCATTAACTATTTCTTATCTTGATTTGCATATAAATACCACTATACATTTACTGTACCTTAATATACATAGATTACATACATATTTGGGTGTTGAAACTGTTTAAGAAGTCACAGATGGATATGCTGATACAAACTCACTCAGTAAATATTGCGTATTAGTATTTCCTTCAGACCAACGTTGTCTCTAATGAATGTGCATTTCAGAAAAACTGAAGATATTGTTTGTTTTGAGAAACATTCATTTATAATGTACTATAAAGCTACTTGAACCTAAAATCCATTTGGTATAGTCCCACAAACAAATTGCTAAGTACATATGACCTTTGAAACCTCAAAAGGGTCACAAACAACCGAAATAAAGAGAACATCTGGAAAATGACAGGATAAATATAAATAAAAATTCTTGCTTATCATTAAAATAAAGCTGAACACTCAACGGTAGAACTGATACTGAAGAATTGAACATACTTCAGTTCAGATTCAGATAATCAATGAGTAAACAGACACAGCAAGTTTACATTAGACATACCATGCACATACAAATGTCATTGATGTAGGATAGTACTATTATTACGCATCATCATAAATTTGTGTCATGCTTATGAATTGCAGACAACACGGTTTTCTAACTTGTCCTTAATGAATAGCTTCTTTATCAACATCATCTGATTCCAATTGACCATCAACACATGTGCTTTGGTAATTAAACTGATAAACCGAATCATAACTGATAGAAATAAATCAAAACTGCACCTAAAACTAGAAATAGCGAACATCTGCAGATATTTAGTATCATGTCCCATTTTATGTCGATTGCACGTGTTTTATAGATAGTCAGTGCAGATTTGTACATAAGTATAGCAATAAAAAAATGCTTTAAATTAAATTGGGATATCTTGACAAACTTTTCCACTCTAACGACTAAATAATTTTATTACAGTCCGAAAATATAGCAAATAATACTTAATTACAGATTTAAATAGGGAAAAGAATTACTTTGGTATGGCTCTGGTGATAATTCATCGGAATCGTCTATTTTTGATGAATTAAGCGTTAATGATGTAAAAATGAGGAAAATGACGATTTTATGTACACAAATGTGTTCTTGGAAAGACAAATTATTTTTTGATTACTACGTGGAATTGTGTAGGTGATGCATTTTGTATCTTTTGCAAATGTCTTTATTGAGAGACGGATGGCATGCTGTCACTTTCCTGTATACTTTTTTATTTGCTTTCCCTCAGAACAAATGAATACTAAAGTGTGCGTTCAACCGTTCCGGTTTCACGGTATTCCCTTCTATAACTTCGTGGGAACAATCGCCACCAAAATCCCCAGTTGCCACAGCTTACAAGTCAAAAAGCAGAAAAATCATTTTTTAAACAGTATTTCGAGAATTTAGTATAGTGTTACCGTTTGTAAGTACTATCTGTAGGTATCTATATACCCTTTTGCCTTGTAAATATAATTGAAGAACAAAGAATGACTGACTATAATACACAGCCTTGATTTCCTTCCGTGCATTTGTGTTAATTATAAAGTCTCATGTCCTGTGACTGTGTGCAAGGACCAACAGGTAAGTGTGAAAGCGAAAAAATGGATGTTCCCTGCTGAATACGTCTACTGTGCATAAAATCTCCTGTCCGCCGAATGATTGTGATATAAGTCATCACAGCAATGACTTGCACTGATGTGCTCCACTGAAGGTTAATTCGTAGTTGTACATCCAAACCTACACTTTAGCCATTTCCTATCTCTGATTTATTTCACTCGCTAATAGAAGACTGCTGGGAGGTGTGGTGTGGTTATCACAGGACACATTTTGTAAAACGACAATAATACAAAGGAACTCCGTGGGACTTCTCGTCTCATCCCGCACCAACCAACTTAAACACCTACACTTTTTAAAGTACTCCCGTCCACTCTGCCCTGCTGCACTGTGATGAACTTTCCTCTCGGAAGTCAAGTTCAGGTTCGATTGGCACAGCAGTCAATTAAAAAGTACCCAATTCCAGTTAGAAAAATGAAAGCTGGTAAAAAACGGAAAAGCTTCTCCTGTCATGTGTTTGTCTTATAATTTTAGTATAAGGCACACTTTAATTTTAAAGGTAAATCATCTCATTATGTAAGAAGTGTACATCATAAATGGATTTATTTATGACCAGGAAACTGTTTAAGTTTAAGTTAAACAGAGTTCAGTCTCAGATAGGACGACCCACCACTGCTTCCTAAGTACTAACACCTGTGTTATGTAATGTTATCATAGCTGCACACTTGCACACACATCATATAATTACCAAAGCAAAGGATGTGAGTATTTGTGTTTTGATTTGTTGCTCAACCCATTTTCATTCACTCCTCCATTCGCATTTGTTCCTTTAAACAACTCTTCTCCTTACCTCTTTCTCTTTGATCTTTCAGGAACGACTGCAGTTAAAGAGTAGCCAGAGACGCGCATAAGGAACGGAACTTACACAGCGGGTGACCGCAACTAAATTCATATGGCACAACAATGCTGACTGTAACTACTCGTAACATCTATAGGAAGACTTAAACTGTTCGAAAACATACGATCTACGCATTAGTCGTGCTGTAGTAGTTTCTACAGAATTCTGTACTTGTATAGAAAAACCCACCTTGCATTGAGATTTAAGTATTCACAAAGTACTACTGTATGTACAGAGTTGAGAAACTTTACCATATCTTTCTTCTGTATACAGTAAACTGATTGACTAAACTTTGGTATGTATTAGGTAAGGTTTGAATTGCTGCATGTACAAGAAAACACGAAATGTCCCAAAACTGTACTTATATAATAGTCATAAAGGTGAAGCAAAGCAATTTATTTGAGAAATAAGGAGGCGGTTTTCATTTCCTTGCACGAAAAATTCTATTTGTGCCTTGATGCTTCCAAATGTAATTTAAAAACCACAAAATTACATTTCGGTAAGAATATTTCGTATAGGTATTTCACTTGGAATCGTTAAGAAGAGAAATGAATGAGACGGTCGGGTATGGTTGATGAGAATGATGTACATCATGAGACAGGACACTGAAATGGCACAGGAAATTACTTCACGAGGGAACAGGCGTTGAATCAAAATCCGAAAGGGTTTGATCAAACTGGAGCGGAAATGGACCTCGCCCTATGTGCATTACAATGTCCTGTACCTGTAACGTTCCTCTAATCACGTCAATCAGCAACAGGCAAAATTAGCTCTTACAGATAAAAGTTGATGCACTCATTCTACCTTTTAAATATTCTAATCCAGATAATATGTTAAAATGTGTTTACATGTTAAGATTTATTTGTAACTGTTTAAAGCAAATTCACATGAAATAGCTCACTAAAAATGCCAGAGCTTATAATAAGCAAAAGTAGCATACAACAATAAATTGACATATTTCCAACTATGCACATAGATATACCTAAATGGTTGCAACGACAGCACAATACATGCACAGCGAACAATAAAGCAGTGAACTATTCAGCAATTCAGCATTTATTTTGTCAATTTGTTAAAATGAACAGATTCTACAGATACAAATGAATGGGAAGCAGTTTTCATGAGATGTGTCTCATGTGTACTTTCCACAAGAGTTGTGTCGTTCCCATTACCTAGCAAATTTTTCCAACTCTCAACGGAGTCATGAATTGAGTTGAAGCGAAGAGAAAACAAAGTTCGTCGGAATTTAATTGTTAATGAGACAAACAGTATTTGCATATTCTGCAGTAAAAGCTAGGAATTTTAATATCAGCAGTAGCGAACCATTAAAAAGATACGGTGAGATGCAACTGAGGAGACAACAATATACAAATGTACAAGCTTTTGATAGAGAACACAATGGAAAACGAAATAATCTACGGAATTCGATAGAAAATGAGCTGTCTGGGATGCACACAGATAGTTAAATAAACAGCATCATGTACAATAAAGCTCTATCACCGAATCAACCTGAAATAACATGGAACAATTTGTTTTGCACAGAAATCTGTTGAATTCAGACTCTTTTACCATCACATAACATGCTTTTACAGCGTTTATTACCCTTAGCTGAAGAATGTCAAATGAAAACATGAAAGGAAATGGTTTTTATCAGCTTTTTTAACAATGGCTTATAAAAACCCGCATGAAATACACCGAGCCGAGGAAATTGTTAGACATGGGCTCATTAAATTGTTAGAGCAGAACAAAAATTATATTCAAATGCCTTTCCCTCTTGCTACGTTTTGCAACAAAACGATGTGCAGTCATTCTGTTCATGTTTTTTGCCATGCTTACATAAAAATAGTTGACATCATTGCATTGTACGTGTTGGGAAGTTCTATAGTAAACTAAACACATGAATGCTCCATTCAGCTGCACATTGTCATTCTGTCTATACGTAGCCTTGAAAACATTTACCAAATTAACAACAATGAATAATGGAGAAAAACAATCCACAAAATTGCTGCTACAAATCCTTTTGCTTTTGTTTGCACACATTTTTTTCTGAATCGTCATAACTTATGTATTTTTAACAAAATTGAATCAACATGCATAGGCTTGGGTATTTTTATAAAATTTAATACGTACCAGGTACCTTATAAAAACGTACATTTATAAGCAGCACAATGCAATCATTAGTAAACTATTTATAAGCAGCTACTTGATAAAAGAATGCGCAAACATTATTCATCTTCATTGACATTGAGAGAAAGATGTAATAAGAAAGATGCATATAAAATAGAAACTTTTGAAAGATGAATTAGAATTAACAAGAGAGGAGATGCCTTTCATTTGTATACACGTATTAGATAACCTGCTGCCTCCTACTAATAAACGGTATGCTAAATAAGGCTTAGTGGAAAACTGACACGCACAATTGGATGCTGAGGATCGTTAAACATTAAACACATTATGGTGTGTAATGTTGAGCAATAAACGTAAATCCTTGGTTAATTCAGCCCTAAAGCTATGCAAATGAAACTAAAAGAAAACTTTTAATTTCGTTAAGTCCTTATAACTATAAACACGTTAATGCATAATTATAATATCAACGTATGCATTTAGTACTTCTACCTACTACTTACATTTAGCCATCCAGAAATTAACTGCACGCGATGCAATGCGCTGAGATATTTTTTGTGACGAGAAATACAAGTAGATGTAATGGAAGAATTAACCAGGGAATGAAATGGCCATTATCGATTACAAACAAATGAGATGGTATTTGTTAACATTCTACATACACTACCAGGCTAATACTGTCCTATTCTATCTTTCATGTCAACTAATCACCCATCAGAGCGGAAAAACAGATGACATGTCACGAAAATTTTCTCCCCACACTTGTTACATACAAATCTGATCTCTCTCTCACAGGTATCTCTTTTACTACACATGCACTGCATGCATTCTCTTAGAAAGATCAAATTTCATTCTCTTTCACATGATTATCCTCTGCTATACTCTAAATAATATTAAATCACCAGGTCTTTTGTTCAATTAGAAAAAAATATTTGTAAACTTGTTTAAAAGTGGATTGGTATGTTCAAGCCTATTTCAATTGATTTCATTTCACCCTCTCATGCGTAAGGATTATTAATTTTTCTCCTTGTAAATAAAGACATGGAAATTTATGGCTTATCGCACGATATTTCACTTATTTCAATTTAACGTGCCTTGACTGAATGAACATTAACAATAAACTGAATACGAATACCAGAGAGAGAGAGAGGAACCCTTTCTTCATCTTTCTAAAGCTACTATAAGTAAATATTATAATATATCAGAGATTTTCCATTCTACATAGTATTATACGTCTTCTATCGACATTTTATTAGTTTTTAACTTGAAATAAACTTGAAATACAAATTACAAGCTAAAAGCCTTTACTTTGAAAATTACATGGATAATAGCAATGCCTACTTTTAAACACGCTTTTCGTGTGTTGGCTCTATCTGTTTATTGTCGAATCATGCATCACGAGAGAGTGAGATGAAATGAGCCATGACATCACGTATGAATTCATAAGCAGAAAACCTTACGACAGTTTTCTAATATGAAATGCCAGCGTTTTAAGTTCAGTTTTATAAGGAACAGCTTTATCCTTTCTAACTCAAACTCACCTTAAGAATTAGTGCCATATGAAATGAAAATTACCATCACTTATTTTGCCATGCTATTAGTTACTACATGTTGAAATTCACACTTAGCTTAGTGTATAAAGATATTTATTTATACATACATTGTACCAGAGTAGTATTTCGTTCCTTGTGCATTTTATGCTTTGCTATTATTGTCATGCATAACTCAACACTGCGTATATATTTACACGGGGCACGTTTGCACTTGGAATCGACCAAGCAGATGTAACTTTCTCAAGTGGTGACTTCATTGGAGCGAGTGGACAGTAACAATACCGTGGATAATAGAAACGACTTTTTTATTGCTGCACGATCCTCTGTGTATATAATAGACTGTGTCTGTGTCTATCTTAAAAAGCGTTGCCCTCACGTACCTCTGTCCTGTCATTGTGTCAGCTTAAAACGAATCAGATTATTCAGTGCAACATAGTTTTACTTTTGCAAACAAAAAGTTGATACAAGGTACCTATATACGTGATTACACATTAAAGCAGTAATAATACACTGTGTTTGATTGCGATATTATTTTTCTATTTGGTTTACACTTGCGTATGTAAACAGATGTAAAAACAAACATTGTTTTTCGACTCGTCACATTTAAAGTAGATAATAAACGTTTATGCCGACTGTGCCTATATAGTTATATTGCATTGTAATTGTGTACACAAGTAGTGGACATCTGCGCGTAGGCGTGTTTTTTATATTTTGTTATTTAGAATTAGAATGAAATGCATGATCAGAGGAATTAGTAGTGTGAAATGAAGGATGATTAGCATGGAACGTCAAAAAGTTCTCCTGGGTTATGAAATGTGCGGAAGTTCCCATGAGAAAATTCTCAACATTTTCCTCACGCTGGAAAGGAGTCACTCTCTTGTAAATCCTCAAGTTCAAACAACTTTCGCTTACACTGACGTATCTGTAACACCATCAAGGAGGTTTCTATGCTAAAGCTTTGCTACAGGTATACAGTAGCATGCTCTTTATAAAATGTCATTCCATAATCAACGCTTTAAAAAATATATAGGCTATTACCCACAGACTATTATCATTATAACACATAATAACTGAAATTCTAAACAAATCTTGCAAAGAACTACCTACAATAAAGTATTTTTACGTTTTAGGCATTCACTAATAGTTTTAGCTATTCGACACCAATTTTTCTCATCATGATTTTTTATTCTTTACCACTCATTTTTAAGTAAATTCGTAAATTGCCCGGATTCAACTGTATCAGGCATGAATGCTGAATTGACACCTAGAAAATTGTTTATTGAGCATATCGATATCCAGTTCCTTTCAATTTCACTCGTACGTATTGTAATCTGATTGAACGTTGAAAGAGTTTAAGAAAAGCGACTCTTTGGTTGCGCTGAGTGAATATATTTCATCTTTCATGTCTTCTTGTCAGACATGAAAAGAAAATTGTATCGTAAGTGACCTTTTAGTTAGTCTTATTAACTCGCTGTTTACAACCAAATAAGTCCCATACGAAGCAAAACATGGAAATATGACCAAGTGAGAAATCCATTTACAACAGCGATCCTCAATGCACACATAGAACATAATATGGAAATTCTATATGCAGTATCATACACATAGACATATTCTTATGGTGTTCGAATATGGCCCTTGGTTAATATTGCATGCTATAGCTAATAATAAATAATCCTTTGCAAGACGAGTGTAGCTTTAACTTATCCCAAAGCGCAGTGTGAGCCTTCCAAACAAAGCATGAATGAATTGAAGCGTTTGTTCAGATATATCTTGCAATAGTTGAGAATTCCTTTGAGATATTTGTGTAAAGGCATCTCCAGAAATTGGCTGTTTCTGCTCATAAACAGAGAAACTGAGGAATAAAGTATTGAGATAACCTATTTGCATTATCTGTTTATTGTATTGTGCAGTAATCTATTGTCACGTCAGGTTCTGTTTGCATCATGTGCATGACTGGACAATGAAAATAACTATTGCTAACTCCAACTTACTTAAAAACAAACTATTTACACATCTCAGCTCGTTTTGCCCACTTTTCATTTCATTCTTTTCCTTGTAGTCTTCCGTCAACGTGTGAGTACCATTCTTCGCGTTAAGGACGAAGCGACAGTAGGTGGTACGTTGCAGTAGCTCACACAGTCTTCTTTTCTGTTTTCTCTTTTACACGAAGACCAGCCAAACGAAGGTGCTTTTCTTTAATCTTCATGTCACCTCTCCTCTCTCTCTCTCTTTACTGCTACACAATTTTGTTTGCGTCAACAATAACCCACACCGATTACCATTACATACTTATTTTCTTACCATGATGCATGTGTCCATGTACACAAGAGGAACCGTAACCTCGTTAATAAATACACTGAGCTACCTAAGTAAATAGTACAAAACACATTACACACCACCGTGCATTCCATTCCGGGCTAATAGAGTAGAAGAATAAGAAATATCTCCTACACCCTTTTACCACCGGTAAAAGACATCCCTTGCCCAATTATGTATTACACATACAATCAGTATACAATGAAACTCCTATCCTATGTATGTACCAACAAAAGTATCTCTATACTATAGTAAGGTAGAAAAAAGCCCTTTGGGATGCATATATTTACAAATCGGGAAGATGTGGTAAATACTCGAAATATATTTACAAGTAGCCAAAGAGTATAGATTAAGTAGTAGCCTGAAACGATAACGATACAAGACCAAGACGTAAATATAAATACCTAAATAAAATAAGAAACATCTGGAAGAAGAATGGACTTTAGCATCGACTCAACAAGGATTTTGACCCACTTTTATCAAAATTCTATGAGCTACTTATAGCAATAACGTGCACAATGAGACACGATAGAGAGTAACCATGTTACACCCTTTAACTCCCTTATGCCTATAGCATTTACCTCTATAAATAGTAGCAGCAGCATGGCATACACGACGACTTACTCTTCTTCATCTACAATCTGTAGCTCTATATAATACGCCTTGGAATGATACATACACATAGAGATGAGAGAAATAGACTCTTGAAAAGAAGACAGTCGAGTTAAAAGCGGTGAGTTCTGAATGCGACTAATATTGTAAGTAATGCAGCTAAACTTGCCACTGCCACGATAATACACAATTGACATGACATCCCAAGTATGCACCACTACTATACATTTAAATACAACAGCAGTAGCAACACCACAGAGAGAGGCAAAGAGCACACACAAAAGCTATACATACCTTACATCAATAACATAATAATAACAGAGATAATAATAAGGCAACAAATAGCATTCTACCAACTAAACTCGTCTTCTATCTGTCCCTCACCATCTCCTCACACTACCACAACTACACTCCTAGTACACACAGAATAAGATACAAAAATACTTTTCCATTACAAGAAGTACCTAATGATATACCCTAAACGTTTAACGTGTAGTACAAATAGCCAAGTCAGTAAAGTCAACGTTGATATTTGTAAACCTCACTGACTACTAGACTAGTAGTGGTAATTGTAATTCAATTGTATAAATAATAAATGCATAATGTGTGTCTGTACCTATAAGTGTACAGAGATATGCGTTTAGCATTTCTACGTGTATAAAGAGAGTGAGTGGGCGCTTGTTAGTTGTTGTTGTTCAGAATTGAAAGAGAGAGAGAGAGAGAGAGAGATAGGTTAGGTATAGGGTAGTTCTAGTTAGGGTAGTCTGATAGGGCTGTTGTAGTTGTATAGGATCTGTCCACTAGTAGAAGAATATATTATTATAAGGAGTAGTAGTAGTAGTATTTATATAACTGTGAGAAAGAACCCATATGGACGTTTTGTTCAGAGAGTGGATGATGTGGATGGCGATAGTAAATAGTGGTTGTGTAGTAGTGGTGGTGGTAGTGGTGGACAAAATCTAGAGCGCAACAGGTGATGCACGAACGAAAAGAAAATCTGTGCTCAAGGATCCTCTTTAAGAAATAGTAGTAGTGTAATAAATACTTGTGAGGAGATTCAAGTATTATATACAAAGTAGATACTCGTACACCTAAAAGCAATACGAGAGTGTAATTCTAAAAGGATGATAGTTTGAGGATGGTAGATGAGATGAGAACGTTTAATAGTCAAGTGAAGCCAAGTGGCAAAAGAATCCGATCCATACGAACACCTGTCTGCCCTTCTTCTCACTACAGCACATCCTTTCAGGCATTTTATCAGTCCTTATAGTCATTTAACTATCACAGCTTGCTTAAACTACTTATAACATTTAGGTGATGCGTATCTCTACCATACACTACATGTACAGCCACGCTGTTGATAAAAGGCATCTAATTATAATATAATAAGTTCCAAATCTTGTATTCTCAACAGCAGAATTTTATACAAGGCATAGCTCTTCTAATAAGCATGCCATGTGCTTACTGTCATATGTAACTCGTTTTATTACTCACATTCGGGATTTTTTCTATAGACAAATTCATGAATGCAATCAGATTCGACTTCGGATCAAAAGAAAGCCCGTTTTTAACTAAATTAAAGTGGTTGTGCTTGGAAATAATAAGGCTTGGCATAATCATGCGTATGTGTGAGCATAAGGCATTCATCCGCTAATTCGTACGTGTGAAGGATTTTAGTTTTTAGTGCTGCAGTCTGTAAAGGATTATTCGTTTCATTGCAGATTCTAATAACAAAGAGATCACTGAATCTGTTATATTTAATCATCTAGCATGGTAAATTGGTCTATAGGTTGATTGTTGTATACACCTGCGTGGTTTGCTTAAAATGGGTACATGAGACGATTTCTTGATGATTTACACAGAAAGTAAATTACTGAGGGAAAACAAATCCAACCCCGTTCATTAAACGAGAAATACAGATAAAAGCGAATAAACTACTTAAGGAGATAAATAAAGGTCGTAATAATAATGTGTACCTTGTGTGACCTTAAGATGGAAAAAAATGATCTTAGTTTGGGATATTATGGTTAAAATTGTCTAAAATACCAATAAGGTATTTCACATGGGAAGCACAACACATGAAGAGTGGTCATTATCATTATCCTTATTATTGGTAATGAAAATAATCATAGGATGTTTCATGTGTAATAAATATTTATGTGATTTCACTCTTCTAATTTTCTCAGCCGAAATTAATATTTGGTTAATCCTAATAGCGTATTCATTTGTAAACTCACTATTTATATTGACGATAATGGTGGCTGTTTACCAAACTTACTCAAAAGTAACAATTATGTGTTTTAAAGATGAAATCAATTCCTTTGGATCATCTTCAAGTTTGCGCTTAGACTCCCCATAGGCATCTTTAGCACTATACAAATCCGTAGCAGGTAAATCTATGGATATCAATATTGATTTAAAAGATTGAGATTTCCTATACAAAAAATATACAAAATTCAATCGAGAATTTACTAATGTTTACTTGTACTTATAATTTGTTGATTCGTAATAAGTGCACGTTTTCGTAAAAACAGTTTTTCCCTAAAAAATTCCTATTTTAAGTGCAGGAGCATAATTTCCTCGCAGTGTTTTCTTTGAAAGTCGTAAACGCTATCAATATACCCTAACCAATTCGAAAGACCATCTGCTTCTTCTTATTGATTATATATTATATTATGTATCTGATCAATTTCGTAATTGGACATAAACATCGGCCGATTTGGAGGTATGAAGTCAATCGTAGCTCGGCATCTTATCAAAGAATATTAATCCATGACAGAATCACCAGTCGTGCCAACGAAATCAAAAACACTATCAATAACCCAGTCATTACCTACGAATCGTGAATTCATGCACACTTGAATGAGATTTTGATATGTTCGGAATTTCTTTACTGTGGTTAGTGCCAAATTATTATTAGAACTTGAGATAGCTAAAATACAACGAAATTACATGCTAGTTCAGATCATAAAATATTTGTAAAAAGTTATCGCACAGGCATAACTACTTTTTAAAATTGTAAAATACAAAAAGAATAATCGTATTTAAAACATGTAGGTACCTTCCAAGCTTTTTTGTTTTCGCTTGTGTAGACTAACTGGTAAAATCTCTCTGTTGTAGCATGTTCCTAATGTCTACAAGCCTTAAGGGACAGACATAACACACATAAACTGTCAGGTGCCATGTTATTCGTAAGTTTAGCCTGAGTAGATTCATAATTATGGTTCAAATGTATCTCATTGACCTTACATAAAAGTACATTCGAGCTTTTAACAATTTTCGACCCATACACGTCATCAGCACTTACAATTAGGAACTATGACGTTCACAGTTTCTCCATTCTCAGAAAGAAGGTAATTACAGTTACAGTTAACTCAGACGCACGTTGAGATGATATAACTCATATACATGTGTACTTATGATATGATATTACACATTCTATATTTAATGAGCCAAATGGCAGGCATACGACCGTTGAAAGCGTGGGAGAATAAATTACAACGAAAATTTCCGTATGCTTAGCACGTGCAAAATATTGTTACAAGCAAAAGCCCTGTCCATTAATAAAATGAAAGTTGAATGATGTTTTCTCTGCGTATGATGTTGGATGTCCGATTTCTATATGACATGGAGCAAAACAAATGTGGAAAGGTATACTCAAAAGCATATTAAGTGTGGTTAGTCAAGTGAACAGTAACAATGCACTTTGAACGCACACGCGTGTGAACGGACAATTTTCATCACGCAACAATTAATACCAAAACAAACTAAACTATATTGAGCATGGAGAAATAAATGCATTTCTAATATCTAAACATATTAACTGTGTATATACCTAAGGTAGTTTTAGAGCAGTAGTGTCACTCTGAACTCTGTCTATACTATAACAATGTCGACAAACGTAATGCTACTGTATAATCTATAATCCTACACGGATGGCAGTCCAATAACAATTTTATAGATATACAAATTCGAATTTACCGACATACCTACTACCTATGCTTTATATTGGTAAGTATTTCAATGTTTGCCCTAATAAATAATATTTAGCTGTATATTCCCACATGGTTATATTAATTCATTTGGATTGAGTAGATATGGATGTTTATACAAGATACACACACAGATATGAAGAATGCAATACTTTTAATGAAACGGGATCAGCCGTGTGAGTGCGTATAGAAGGGTGTTGTGTTGATGACTGTTTTGTTAACTTTAGCTTTTATAGGGAACACAATAAAGTAATATTATTCACTGGAGGAACATAATAGGGTCGTCTAGAAGGACGTACGTTGGTCGGGTGTTTATTTCCCTCTGCGAATATCGTGAACGACCCTTTCCCACGTGCGGGTGTCCGGATTTCGGTTTTGCACCGGGCTTCCAGAGAGAAGCTTTGACACAGTGTGTCTGCAGCATGGACTGCACAAAGGTAGCCAAGCTACCCTTCTGTTTCCATTACGACATACTCTCAATAGTAAATTATTATGGAATGAAACTCGCCTGGCAGCTTGCAACCATACGCACTACGTACGCACCTCTAATGCCGTCTTACCCTAAATTTATCAGGATTTCATAAAGTTATATTTAAGGCGTGCTTTTGCAATGGACTGCATTATCTACTGCCTGCTATTTACAATTTGGTGTATCATATAAAACTTTTTGTAATTTTAAGACACGTGTCATTCCCGAACATTTACTGACCTCCGGTTATGTTCAGAAATAGGAAAACAATATGCTATCTGTTATCAATAATAAATAGTAAAACAAACATTTACATCTGGTGCCAGCAGAATGAAAACACTCTGTGTTTATAAAGTGATACATGTCACGTCTTGGCGGAGGAAATTCTGGTTACCACAACACAAAGCTATCAAAGTACTATTTATATACATTTATATGCATGTTATGCGTGCATAAGAAGTTATAATACCTGATTCAACTTTTATATAAAGGAAAGCATTTTCAGAATGAATTAAATTAGTCATGAAGAAAGCTGGTGTTTTCTGTCTGCCTATATGTGTGTGTGAAAATATATACAGAAATATCATAAAGACATATGGTATGCAATGCAATGCTTATGTTGGTGGTGCCTATAAAACGAATAAAGAAAATAGTCGGTAGTATTCCAGCAAACTCCATGGCATATTGTAGGCCTAGTCTTATTTTAACATTCAGAATACCTACGTGTTTTATTCCTTGAAAGTATTTCTCTCTAAAGAAAAAAACGTCGCAGGTGTTTGTAGGTGCGGATACGGATGTAGAAAAGAAAAGCAAATGTGTATACTTGCCTCATGTACATGCAGATAGACGGTTCTTGTGTACACTTACGCACACAAGAACATTTTTTATAATTGAACAAGAAAGGAACACCAAGAAATTGAGGATGGGTCATGTGGAACATGGAGTATGCATTTCTCTGCTGGCATTATAAGTAAGAGGGTATGTCAATAACGATGTATCAAAGGAAAGGAGTAAATCTCTAATTGTCAGTACATAATACTCTGAGGAAACGCATATTATGAAAAAGTGTGTACAAAAAATGTAAATGCTCGAATGGGTTAAGTTTACGCAAGAGACAAGGTGCTCGTCCTCAAAGGAAGAAAGGGTTTTCAGGTAAATGGAAAAGACGAATAGATAAAAATAATAAGGAGGGATGTAAAAGGACCGTCACGTCTTGTGTTGTAGTTGAAAGCGAAAACTTGATCATGCAAAAAACGATTGTGAAGTGTCTCCCTTCAGTCTGTATTGGTTTTAAACTTAAATTCGAGTTTTCTTAGGCATTTTCCTGCAGCAAAAAATAATATTGAGGTCCATTTGGTAATTCGTTTCATTATATTGTGCCTAAGTAGACATTTTTTGTTGCATGATTTTTTGCAGATGAGGAAATACTTAAAAATAAGGCAGTACAGCACATTTCCCAAATACTATCGAATGACAATTAAAGGTAAAGGCTACTGCACCCCATATATAGAACCTTTTGTATTTGTGAGTGATACCACACAGAGCTTTCCCTTTCATTTCATACTACTTTTGTTTTCTTCATGGTCAAATTAAGGCAAAACCTGCAAAAAACATCTTCTTGAAAAGGAAATTCATTTTCTAGGATTTTCTGAGATTTCAGAACCACTTCTATTTACACAGATGCTCCAACTACTAATACAAGTACATTAAACAAGGTACCTACACATATATTCAATTAGAGACTCTCCCTTTCATTTTTTAAAATTCTTATTTCCTCAACATTTCCAACTTGTGAAAAATAATGGTTTTACTAACTACCTCGAACATTTTTTGCTGAAAACTGATCACGACACAATCTGCTAGAAGTACTTTGGTTAGTTTACATGTATTTCTGTAGATAACCAAAATAATTTCTTGGTTGACCATATGTTGTTAATTTATACACTACTACAAGATTACCCCAATTGTACTGATCCTGTATATACCAGACCAACAAAATACGTTATTAGCAATATCATGTACCTTACAGGTATACTACACGTACCATCAGCCAAATGCTATCTTACAAAACTCTTTCAAGAATAGCGATGGAATTTTTCTTTCTTTACAAATCTGTCGAAAAATGATGACAAAAATTGTGAGTAAAGTAAATAAAAAGGGAATTTGTTGTATTTGTAAGAGTAAACCTCAAAAAATCCACTGACTTGAATGAATAGACAGTTTAGTTACGTCCTACCTATGTGGGGATGCTAAATGGAACAGATTCCTTTCAGCTCTTACACACACAGTTTAAGTACACAACAATATACGACAAACTACGAGTACAAGTACAACATACCATTCCTAGGCACATCCCGAATAAGAAGCTAAGTATATAGGATGTGGAAGATGCTTGAGAATGAATGGGATTGGGAATGACAATGGAATTGGGGCAACTTCATTGCAATAATGATATATTTAGATGGTTTGTATAATGAACATGTACTACTACAACTACAACAAGAAGGGAGAGAGTCTGTACTTACAGAATTGAATAGTATCAAAATACCTTTTTACCTTCACAATTGCATACTAAATGGTTTTTATGCTACCTGTCTGCATCTGCACCATTTATGCTCCACAAAGCCATTATTGACCACCGTTAAGTGTGTACTTACCCAAATTATGTAATTGTACACAGGACAACTCACTTCAGAAACATTCTTCAGTCTCAGTCTTCACAACAATACTATATAACGTTTTTATGGTAAACGATTTCCCATGCTGGATAACATGTATACCTATAACCTATACTCATATATGTTAATACAAGAAATATTTAAACCGATAAAAAAATAGGTGAGACGGGGAGATGAGATTTTTCCTATATCTGTATATGGTGCAAATACAGCACTTGGGATTTTTCTATTTCTCTTCCCGGTAATGTGACAAAATGTCGATGGAGAGCGTAGAAAAAAATGGAGATTGAATATACAACCGGTGACTATATAACCTGCATGATCATAAGAAACGATTATCATCACCTGTAGACTATTTAAATGGAAGGAATCGTGGGAAAACATTGAAATCGCATGTGAAAAGCAAAAGTCCAAAGAAAAAATCTCATCTTGCTCAATTCTTTGTTGTTGTTGATTTTGATTCACATGCCTCTTTTATATAAGCATCCACCTGATGCATTTAATTTGCAAGATTGATTATTTTTCCTTCTAATACGTCATAATAACAGCACAGGTTGATGACTATAGACAGCTAACAAGCACTACAAGACATTTTAATTTTATACAAAGCTCTTCAACATTGACTTATATGTAATTGCCTGTCTCTCCATCTCCCTCAGCTTTTGTCTTACCTTATATACCTCAGCATCCCTTCATCTCCATAGATTTAATAACCGTGTGTTGATGAACATCATGAAAACGAAATTCTAAGAATGTGAATAATTGATCGAGCTGCCCTTGTCCTAAAGAAAAGATGTAAATCTCTTTTCTTTTTTACTTACACTTACTTCCTTCCTAGTTCTTCTAATTTTAATTTACTTCACCAATAATACTATCACATGTTTTCCATATGCTCAACAAAAATATTACAACTTACTTACCTTATTAAACCGCATTCCTTCTTAATAATGGTTAATTAATTTCTTAATTCGTGACTGTAAATAAATACTAACCTGCTTTTATACAGGCAAATTCCTTTTAAGGCTAAGAAATCCACTCATTTCTCCTATATAGAAAATATTCAAGTAAAATTAGGATAGAAGATCACCTGGAGGATTTCACATAATAAGCCATAATTGAATAGCCCAGTGGAGAGTCTTTCATCTCTCTCTGATGTTGTAATCCCATATTATTATTATTATCAAATATTCAATCTCTAATTGTAATTGTATCTCTTGGTAGATAAGTAAGTGCCTACACGTATACAATATGCATAACGCATATTATATTAAAGCCAATTCACACACACAAGAAGATATCTATAAAGTGCCGATTGTACTTTATATACATTATACTTAATATTATTTGCTTGTGGTGGTGGTTGAGATTTTGTTCCATATGCAATGCATTCCGACTGTTGCAGTATGGCATGTCTGAGAGAGGAATAGTGAACATCTGCCAATTTCTGAAGTTTACTATCTTTCTCAATTTTATTTCTATTAGTGATCCTACTGGTAAATAGTAAATTACACGAGGAATGCATGTTGCTCCACACCATCCCATCAGTCAGTTAAATATTTTCGATATTCGTTTACCACTACTACTTACTTATTAATAACGTAGAAGAATACCATCATCTACTAACACAACAACATTAGCCATCGGATCATCAACCATTACTGCCTACTACGACTAACAGGCATCTTCATATAAAATAATAAAATATGCTCGTATGACTACGCCTATTAGCTTTAACTCACAGTCAGTCGGTCTCTGGCTCTCTCCCAGCCGTTCTTCGGACTCTTCTGTGATTCTCGTTCGTCGTGGGAACCCACCTGCTATCCGCTTAGGAGAATACGACGACGAGACGACTCTCGGCCAAAACAAATCACATTCCTTTCCTCCCCGTATTAATATACGCTCCTAACTTAATACTGGCACAACCATTACGTAATTTTTGAATGCATCTACATGTACTACTAATATGTATACTAATGGTAAATGATGTAACCTAATGTAATGCTACCATAATACGAATTTTACTACTACAAACGATATGAATTTTAGCCGAACCCAAGCCATACTCTCCAATCATCTCATTTCTCTCTCGGCAGTAGTCATATCATCATGCATCTACTTCTACTACAGATACTACGGGGATAATACGATACTCACCTTATGGTTGCTTTGCTATTGTCCGTCACTTTTTATTTTACGATCACCTGTTGTGCTTTCTGTGCTGTTGTGGTTTGGCTCTAACATGTTTGCCTAAATATTAAGCACAAAGACTAAGTAACATTATACGCATTATATTATTACTTGTGTTCTGCTAATAACATTATAAGTTGTAGCTTGTAGGCCATGTGTATTACGTATGTAGCCTAGTACTACTTACACAAGTAATCATGATATAATCACGACTACGTTGCACGACTTTTTCCCTGATGCCATCATCATAGTCCATCCTGTTACAATATCGATATACATTTATGTAGCAGAAGATTGCATGTTTACAAAATTTAAGTATATCGCCTGATTATGATTTTTGTATAAACTACATCACACAAAAATACGAACACAATCCACCTATATAAAACATGGAAGTATTTATAAAAATTGTATTAACAATTTTATGCTGAGGAAATGAAGTTCACAAATATAAACCACTTGAATTTCTTGCATACAAAAGGCTATAGGCATTTTTAGTTACTTAATTAGCTGTATGTAATATTCAATGTAATGTGTGATTTTGACAAAAATTCCCAAGTGTAGGTCACCTCTTGTTATTACAATTTGCAACTTCCCTCCCCCTTTATCATAAATAAGCATTCCTCTTAAAACGGCGGATTTTTAATGTTAATGTCTAAAAAGCGGCAGATTAACATTTGTTGGCCTACATAAATTATCAACATTAAAATCCGAAACTTGCTGTATTGTGAAAAACATTTTTGAATGTAAAATTTTGGATTACAATGGACGAAGATCTACTTCAGAGAAATATCAATTATTTACATCAACAGAATTATTAAACATAAATCCCATTTTTGTCATTTGATAATTCTAGGTGCGTCTTTATCAAAAGTTCGCTTGTACCGAGTCGGTGCACGTTTTGTTGGTACTTGTGATGATGGGTGCATTTGACTTGCATAGCCTTTTAGTGAAGTTATTTGTAGTACTTTAGTGCAAACAGGTGCGCTGTGATTGCTGTCACTTTTCCCGTAATCGGTACAAGTACTAAAAAACTAAAATAGGTCTGTGTTGACAATACCTGTGCAAAGTGTACCGAGAGAGTACATTTATTTACACAACTTGATGCTCGTACTTACATATTATATCTGTAGAGACACTCTTGATGTGTGTGTGTGATATGGACGGATCAAATCAAATACCGTAAGCCGTTTACACACAAATACAAGCTCACGAATGACTGTAAAGGTATGTGCAAACTAAAAGGCTTGTATAAACAGTGTTGGTGGTGGTGGTGTGTGGTGAGTAAATTTAACATCATCCACACAGACGTAATATCCATAATATACCTACCATACTAGTAGATAAGAATGAAAATGACCTCAGGAAGATGAAGATAAACAAAAAGCTCCGTGCACCTGAGATGCTTGAGAGTCGAGAGCTCATAAATCTGTGTCAACATCACTCAGCTACAACCAAATGGAGGATTACATTTACATCATCCTAAATCAAAATCCCCTGCATGTGTGTGTACTCTTATACGAACAAGTACAACCTGTACTCACATCTTTACCTCTCTTTCGTTCGTCCTTACAGAAAACAGACGGTTTATATACTACAAATGGAAATACCATGCTGTTGATGAGGATCAAAGGCTGAGATTTGGATTTAGCTATGAAATTCCCTATAAATTGCCCATGGAAACATTTTCAGAAGAATCTGCTAATAATTACCACATGACATGTCTGTAAAAAACGGCAAAGCTGGTAAATGTCAACTCATTATCAGTTCAATAGCAATTCTGCGTTTTGTTTCTAATTGCAAAGGCAATGTGATATAAAAATCTGTATACATAAGAGTGAACTTTATTTTATCAGAGGAAAGTACGGGAACGACGAAAATAAAACTGAACATCAAATTACTCGGCAAATAGAACTGCTTTACCTTTGTTTGTGCACCTGGTAAGTGCAACTGTACTTAGAAACATAGAAACATTTAAAGATCCATAAATTAACATTACATGACAACATTACACCATATTTATAAGTACACGGATTCATTCACAGATAAACTAATGCCGATGTATATTACCATACATACATGAGAACTCTACAAGTATTCAGTTTCCTTTTGTACTTGTAGACCACACCTCAGCGCTTGTTCTCTCTTTACGCTCCTACCTACTCATTACTCATTATAATAATCCACAGAATTCCAATGCATCAGCCGTCTACAGTGTGTGAAGCTATGTAAGTGTCTATGTAATAGAATAATGTAATGATCTTGTACCTACTATATAGAGGATATTGATGTATCAGTCTTGGGTGATTAGCATTTTACGCTTTGTTGATTTCATTTCATTGACAGGTTATTAGATAGTTGATTAGTACATTAAATGTATTTACACTCGCAAATACAAACAACCTTCTACGCAGTATGAGTGAATGCAAAATAAATAAAGCAATCAAAATCTTTTAGGTGCACACCTGCGATGTACCGAAAATCTCTCTGATCTAAAAATACTCAGCAACACCTGCTCACGCGGCTGACCAATGCATTTTCCAATGACGAGTCACTTGCTCACAAAAATCACGAATTCTGTAAATTCAGATCATACAAATTTTAGCAACATGATGAAAGATGACTTATGTAAGCTTATAGCTCGTATAAGTGGCATGGCTTTGATATTTCATACGTACCGTCAGCTTTTCGGATTTCGTACACTGAAATGTGATCAGGTCTAAAAGAACAGACAACCATTATACCTAATGAATAGTAATTAATACCATAAAAATGTTTTATTATTGTATAATACGTTTACAAGTTGTTATACTTAAAATTACACGAATCTTCATGAATTCCTACTTATTTAATTCCGTATTTTAGATTTTTACATATTTTACGATATATCTTTACTTAAAAGGTGAGTAGATTACGTTGATGTATGGACTGCTAAAAGAGTAATAGAAAATATTGAAAATATTCTACTGAATGTCTAGATTAGGTTGATGAGCTTTGATTGAGAAGGATATTTGGAGAGTAAGAAGAATGTTATTGCAAAACAAACAGCATAATACGCCATATGGTTAAGACGAAGATTAAGATTTCATGTACGTATACATTGTTGCATAATAATTATCATTACTTTATCAACAGAAAGAGATTTGTATTAGCTACTTAGCCCATCGAACAGGTATATGGGTAAATAATAAATAAACGATCATATTATTTTATTATGGTGAATAGCCACTTATAAATGTAACTAACAAATGCGAAGAAGGATAATATACAGAACAAGTTTTCTTTCCAACTAAGGATCGTCTGCATTACTTCTTTTTCTTCCACTACTACTAGCACCACATGGTAAATATGTATCTATTAGATAAACAAATCGGAGTTCTATGTGACTGGTTTGACACTGCATGGATTTGAGTTACTTACCGTGGGAATACACCTGCTACTCTCTCTGCTTTACCTTGCATGCATTACAACCCCACATAATATTACATTGAATCTCAGTAGTGGTACCTTTGCTGTGTCATGATGTGAGTGAGGTATCTGTCTGCATCTGTAGTACTTTGTTAGGGTCGGGTTGTGTTGTAATTGTTTAGGGTTAGGTAAGGTTATAATAATCGTACGGCAATAATACAACATGCACACCGCACTCTCATACAAACTACTATCACTATGCACTACTCTCCCATCATCATCCCGCTATATGGATTTCAATAACGGCAGGTAGCAAATAGTGGCAATCTCAACAATACCTTCAGTTTTTATCCGTATGATGTTCCATTACCGTAAAATATATACCCTTGTACTAAATTAATGCGTTCTCAGATTCTCTATGTACATGTATGGTGTATTGGTAAATGGTGGCGTACACATTTAAGGTAAAAAGATTTGGTGTTGTGATTGAGGACGATTTTTAAGTGTCAGGAAAAGGGTGTGTGTGAAAGAGAGCAGCAGTCTGGGATGTTCAACATGTGTGGACCAAATCTTTGTTTGCTTTCCCAAGATACACATAAACATTTCAGAGACAGACACACACACAAACGGCTAAAAATTATCAATCCATCTGTGGTATAAATTTCTTCTCGTTCTCACGGAATTCCAGTAATAATTGGAACATGTGAGAATAATTAGGTGCGAAATATAACAGGTGATCGTTTTGCCTGACCTTTTTTGCATAAAAATGCTACAAACTATATACTACGGTAGTTTTTACGTACAATCCGCTTTATACAAGGCCACCTACCGTGCTATTAGAGCATGTCTCTCTGATTTTTTACTTTTCTCTTTTATGCTCTACTAACTAGTATGGACAAGGTAATTGCTATTAAATTACTGCAACAAGTGTTTCAATGATGAATAATAAAACATAAACAGGAAAAACCAATGAGAATAGCGAACAGGGAAACGATTGAACGAGAAAATGTACATCTGTGAATTCTGTTTACCAGTAATTTCAAAGGTAAACAAGATTGCAGGTGAAAATATGTCACACCAATTGAAATGGGAACAGTTTCATTTTCATTCCCATGTTTTTTCCTAATGGCAAATATTTTTTATGTCACTATTGCGGTGCCCTATATGTCCATGAATATATTTCACTGAGTTTATCGCTAAGACAGGTGAATAAGTACAGCCAATAACGATTATTACCGATAAGCGAAGACATTGAGGTAGATGGACAACCCAAATGGAGGAACAGGTACCTAAGTAAGTAAAAAGTTCTGGTGTAATATTTTGGAGAAAAGGTGAAGGTATCGCAACTTCAGTTAAGGCTATCAGTGTGCGCTTTGTAATGTTTCTACTTAAATAAATGTAGAGCTACATGTTTTTAAGTTAAGAGATTTGAGAGTAAGAGCATGTCTGGGGTTTGCCTTTTGGTTTGATGTGAAAATATTTGTGAAGTTGTGACCGCCCACGATTACCTACACTTTACACTTGTCGTCCAGCCTTTAGGCACCCAGGTGGGCTAGAGACGGGTCGGCGCCGGACCGTCGGCTCCATTCTCCGCTCCGTCCATGCAAGTCTCCAATAGCACCAGCCTCGATGTCCAAAAATCTCAACTCAACCGGCTCAACTTTGGCTTTGGCTGCCTTGACTTGACTCTCTCATAATCTGTCTACACTTTATTTCATTATTTTATATGATTTACTCTCCTCAATCCACAATACTATCCTCCTATGGAATTATTCTAAGTGTAATATCTATATCTAGAACTTCAAACCCGACTGCAGTGCACACACATGTACTAATGCTCCTCGTACACAGACTATTGTACTTTCTAACAATAAAAGTATAAACTAATCCATTGTGTGCTCCCAAACAATAATTTTCAAATAGAGAGCTATAGGATTTCCAATGTTGTTCTTTATTGTTCTCAATAAGTAAATAATTACAATGTCTAAATACGATCATGTACTCCATACAAATATAAACAGGTTCTTTTTCAGACTCTCCACCGAAAAAGCAAAAGGAACAGACAGAAAAGACTTCTGGTATATGCATTTCTGCTTAAACTCAACACTTGGTTCTTAACACGTATGAAACTTCATCCACATACAGGAAAATCTATTGGTAAACTACTTTTGGTCTCAAATTCTCATGTTGGTTGAGTATAGCTTAGTTTAGGTTTACACCAGCAGCATCAAAGAAATACAAATACACAGACTTAAGATATTTAGTTGTTTACTGCAGAAAACAAACATTGTGTAAGCTTTTGAAGATAAAGTAAGAAGAGCATGGCAAATGTATAGAACTGTTCAGCTTATAAAATCTGCGTTAATCGATCATATGTTTTGTATTACTTATAGCAGGCTACTTAAGGAGAATCTGCTTCTTTGGTAAATCAACTGAACACATTTGAGACACAAAACATGAATACCACACACATGTGGAGTGGATGTTTGCAGAGCAATCTCTAAATCCCAGTAGTGGTGTTCATGGAATGTATCTCCAATTTGGTAAATCTGCCTACACACGAAGAAACAAGTGTTCAACCAGAAAGAGACATTTCAACAACCATCAAAGCTCATCTAAAAACAAAGAGAGTATAACTCACAGTCTGCTTCAGTAGGAGTCCATATGTTCCACAAGAGATGGGTTTTTGACCGACCTACTAAAATATCAACCTTCCTAGTACTTATATATTTCTTACTGTCAAAAAGTCAAGTAAAGTGACCAACAGGTTCATACAAGACTATCTGTGTTCGTACAGACCTGCAGATGTATGTTTTGCGTCACTACTACAGTCATAATAATATTACGTAAGCACTTTTCGCTTGTCACTTGGCAAATACCTGACTATAAGCATTAGGCATATACCCTGCTACTATATGGACACTTATTTGAACATAATATGCAACACATAAAGCATAACAGACCACTCACAGAGTAAGTACTCCATTTCACACTCCCATGTCCATTATATGGGAAATAAATGGTTTTCACCAAGAATTTCCAGTCCTATGCTTTTACAGATGTGTTGTATGTAGTTGTAATGCGTGTCTCAAGTTGAAGACGACGGAAACGATGTTGACAGAACACAAATCGGAATCTTTTTGGCGGCAGTCAATCGGATGCAAGACAACGCTCTGTTTTATTGTCTTTAAATATAATTGAGATATATCTACAGTGAGCAAATGAAGAAAAAGCATGGACAGTGCGAATGGAAAGCATGTTTTGACACAACTGACATGTATCCAGTTTCTAAGTGGACAACTTGCGTCACATTTGGCATTAGATGCATGAGTGGAGTGCTAACTATCTAACTAAGAGGAATTTCCGACATAATTATGTCCAAATAAGTCATGTCGCAAGATGCCTTTTCCAGCTATTCACAAAATGCTTAATCTTACGGTACTGTGAGTATAAAAGAAGTGTTGATGAGACTTTTAAATATGTTTTTACTGCAGTTTATAGGTTTAGCCACAATACTAATATCAGAACGCAGACCAACGATAATTATACTACTTAAAAGTGTATTTGTGTCTGTAGGTATAAACCAAACAGCAGATGGTCAGCCTTATAGGTACAGTATAGACAGTAGAGATCATTTCTTTAAGGAAGTCAGATGATTATAAGAGTCTTGTTACGTCATTTTGCCTCGATTTGTTTCCAACTCATTTACTGCGAGCTTTATTACCACCAATTTCCGTCTGAGCATTACAAGTTTACTTTTAGAGTGGACAAACAGACTGAGCAAGAAAAAGTTAATGAGTCACTATACTTTAAAACTCGACTGGACCAGAGACTGTCAGACTGCATATGTATTGCCTTAGATTTTCCTTTATTACTCACTCCACTCCACTTGTCAGTAGACATTAGGAAACCTTAAGAAAACCTTTGTGTCGATTATGCGGTGGCAAAGAGACAATTTGGCTTCAATTAACATTCCCTGAATTGTCGCCAGTCATCACACTTCACTTTGCATTTGTCACCGTACTCCAAAAACACAGCATTCTATTCATTCACTAACGCTATGGCTTAACTTGAGACTTACGACGATGGCATTCCACATCTCATGTGCCAGAAAAATAAAACTTTGCTTTCTGGACATACAGTTTAGGCCTTACGGAAGTAGTTAGACCCATTATGCCAAACTTACATTTATTTTCATTTTATTTTATTTCTGATGTATATCAATATTCATAAAATGCGTAAATTAAATCCAATGCACAAAAATGTGGTAATAAATTTTTAAACTTACATACATTACAGTAGGTGTAATTCTTTTTCCTAAGTTATTTACGTATTTGGGTAACTGCGATGAGCACTGAGTAATAATGTTACTTTATTTTGAAGGTTATCACAAATTCAAGTGCATTAGCTAATTTTAGAGTAGGAATATCTGTGATGAAGTTCATTTTGTGAATAGAAGATTAGTTTAGTGTGACGAATCGGATTTTAATAAAAGCTCTTCACCCTTTTCGCTACGGGTACAAAAAGAATCATTGAAGAAAAACTGTTTGGTGTTACAAAATAGTAAGTGAAGCCTCGAGGAAGAGATCCCTCTCTGGTTGTTGGGATGATTCGGAAATTATTATCAATGTAGACCTATATAGGTACACGTTATATAGAAGGAAGAAGATTCTGATTCTAAAGCTCACTCAGCATGACTTTATTATTAATAGAAAAAAGAAAGTATTAATATTCAATGTGACCGTAAAATAAAATGGAGTTAGGTGTTGTATTGCATTATTTGGAGTCTGATTTTTATGTGATTGCGTTTTACATTTAAGTCATGCTATGCTGCTCAATATGCCTGTTGGGACTTGCTTGATAAAAAACCAAAAGAGTAAAGTACAAACCTTTTCCCTATCTTTTACAATATACCTAAGTATATAACGGCCTATAGGTAGATAGGTACACATTCTTATATGCTATATCTTATATATCCCTCTGCCATATTATGTGTGTAGCAATTCAAGTTGGAAAAGGTAATCAAAAGTAGATTTACCAGCTCGAAAAGGAGTAGAGTGTAATATCAAGCTAAGCGATTGCATCCCGACGAGCCACCTGCACTCTGCAACTCTCGGCTCTCTCTCTCTCTCTCTCTCCATCATCTCACACATAATACAAAATCTGTACAGATACAAACAGAACAATCGTTATTTCTTATGGGGATGACTGATCTTGAATAATATCGTTAGACGAAAGATCAAGTCTTCCTATATGCATATAAGATGTGTAGAGGTATCTCTACGAGAAAACCCCAAGGAAAATCTCAATACAGTCGTAAAGTCGTAACAATTGAGAAGAATTATACCACTTGAGCACACAGAGTGAACAACACTTGCACATAGAGAGAGAGAGAGATGATATTGTAAGATGTGCATAGGATTCCATCAGCATCAATAATAATGATTCGGAATAAAAGAATCCTATACGGCACACCTGCAACAAGCCAGCAGCAATAATATTAACGCTAACTAACGTAAGTTAATGTACGTGTAAGTCAATTTTCTTGTTTGGCTTATGGCATCTTGACATGACACGTCGATAACACAAGGTAACAACATGTCCTCACTCTTCGTTGTGCTCTATCTTATTTTCGCAGGTCTGTCCACACCAAACAACACTAATATTCAGTCTAGTCCCAGTACCAGCACCACAATCGTCAAAATAAGTAGCAAAATGTTTCTCAATGTCCATTGGACATAAAGCACGTTTCCTTTCTTTCGCCTTTGATTAAATGAAATTGATTTTTGACGAAAATAATATTACATTATGAGCCAAGTAAATATAAACTTACTAAAGAAATAGATTTTTTCATACAATCAAAAGTAGGTATCATTTATAGTATTTTTATAATGATTGATACTTTACACAGTATAGTATTTTTCCTAAGTGCTTTGAATTTTGATTAGGTACCTAGTCATATTAATAAAAATTAAACCAGTGATATTTTTAAAATTTAAATTATATTGTAGATTGTTAATCCAAACTGGTTTCAGTAATACACATCGTATTAATTGTATTGTAATAACAATAACCATGTTTGGGTCATAATATGAAATAAGTTATTATTATTATTGCAAACCACTTAAAAACAAGTCATAGTTAAAGATATAACATAATATGTCACATATAAAAGAGTAAGAAATGAACATAATATGTCACATATAAAAGAGTAAGAAATGAACATAATATGAATTTAATACTTCAGTCCACATGTGTCGATAGTCGATGTCAACTTACATGTAATAAATGATATCCTTTCTAAATGCATGCAGTTGAGTATTTTAAATCATGCAGATTACCCACATTCCTCCGTTGTTGAGCCGCTGAACTCCGTGAGATGCGTCTTTACTTGCTAAGTGCACAGGTGCACTCACATTTTTTTAATTTTTCAAGTCGTGATCATCGAATGTTTTATTTGCATATAAAGCATTGTGTGGAATGAGATAATGTTAAAACGCCTGTGTTAATGGTAATCATCACAGACTGTAATAATAATAATAATATAGTGAGGTAAAGCCACAGTGCAGGAAAGGAATTGTATTACAGCTTGTGGTATTTCAATGTTTAAAGCCAGATTTATGTAAGAAATTGCATTTTTCGTCCGTCTGTTTTTGCTGAGTGCTTACATAGAAATTTGTGCAAAGAATCATCTCATTTAGCAAAGTCTCAATAGGCTTGTTTCCCATTAACATTTATGTTGCCCTCGCCTCCTTCACGATAATACGGACACGAATTTAATGTATTAGTTGGCCATTTCTCAGTTTGATATATCACTTAGCACTTTTTACACTGTGCACGCATGGGTTTATTATGAGTAATGAGTAAATCCTTTTTCCCTGGCTATTCTAACTTTTGACAGAGGAAAAAAGAGGAAAGGACAGCTCGGGGTGAAGCATGATTTGCGAGAACTTGAGGCAAATGAGATAAAGTGGCTACGTATTACATACACATGAGGATCAAGATGCAAAACAGACATGGGGAAAGCTGTATAGCGTTCGGCAAGGGTATTGGCAAGGTAAAACACGACAAGGGAATAGCAATGAAAAACAGTCTTCATCTTCTTCTCTCTTCTTGCTCATAAACAGCAATGGCAATTGAGCAGAAAAAGAGAAGATTGAAATTGAGCAGAGAGCCTTCCACTTAAATTGCAACAGAAACTCCATCTCCAATGCATTTGGCTATTTTGTCTTCTAACTACTAAAATCTCAGCACAAACGAATATATTTATATACAGTACCTATAGGTATACTATCGTTTCTATATATGTACATGTATTAAGATTAAGTAAAGTGAGTAATAGGAATGATGAATAATGATAATAATAATATGATCGTATAAGGAACAGCTATAGAAATATAAAATACTGTTAGAGAGAGAGACTCATTGTCAGACAGGTCATTGGAAATGAGCAGAAATCACATCCCATCAAGACAAGTCAAGTCAAGTTGTGAAGGCAGTGAGATGGTCTCGGCGCCTCGTCGTCTCTAGCACACCTGGACGCCCTCGGGCATCAAAACAATACCAATACTCTACCAAGAAGAGACACATCACACAGAGACTTGAAAGAAACTTTTTCCATGTAGCCCTAACATTGCATTGCAGTTCTATCCTTACAGCCCATTTCTACCACTAATACTATATACGCTACCACTATCTCATTCAATAAGCCTACAGCTTACTATGAGTCCAAAAATCTCTGTGTGTATTGTATACCTACCAAACTACCAATGGTACACGCTACCTCTAATAAACGTATACGAATATATCGAACCTATATTATATATGTAGAAATATATTTTATAGAGATTCTAAAATTATAAGACAGCGAAAATAAAGATATTCGACAATTAGTAAGAGAATGAAATCTTAGCATGAGTTTTTGTAGTTTTTCAGCTTACTTAAGTTAACTACCTTTTTCCTACAATTGTTTAATTTTTCGATTATAGATTATAAGTCAATTACGAATTCTAGGTATATTAGGAATAATACGCTGTAAGCAATTATAGATTCACTACCAAATGGCACGTTTTTATGTGTAAGCTAAAGCTAACAATTTATCTATGCGACGTTTTTACTACTACCTGGCTGTGTATGTGAAAATCAGTAAATAGTTATATGAAAGTCTAAAATCTCAATTTGCCTCACAAGATTTCAGTGTTTTCCATCTTGAATTATTGATAATTACATAAAGGATAAAGAAAGAACACATTTAAATTGTCTCATTTAAATTGTGTATCTCATTTAAATGGGTAAAATAAATGAAGTTGAAATAGAACCTTGAACCAGTGTTTTGTCTAGATAGTATGTGCCTACTGCCTACTGATTTGAGAACTCATACTATTAAAGAACATTTTTCATAGCCACACACAGCAATGTACGTCATGTCATTTGAATAGGAACTAAAAGTACCTGCTTACTATAGTTGAGCATTTGAAGCATTCTGTGGTCTGCTCCTTAGCGCTAATAGTCAATAATATCTTTACTTATCTCACCTGAGTTGACGTGACTCGCCTCTCATGTTTGCTTCAATCCGATGTCATCCCATAATATAATCCCAAATGGAATCTCTTAATGTATTCACCTCAGCTAATCCAACAACAAATAAACCCAACAACTATACACTACGAAGTACAGACGGAGTCACTTTACCTTTACAAACTATTACTAGCTATACCTCTATATGTACTAGAGCTAAATGCAATAGGTACAAATATAAATACCTGCTTACAGGTATTCACTTTAATCATTTGATCTTCACATACAAACTATCTGTACCTGCTGCTTGATTTCTTTAAATATTAATAATTATTTTATTGCAAATTTTATTGCTTTATGCATATTACGTAATTATTTATGCTTTCTTATAGTATTCATATACTGGTTATATAAAAATCTAACAAATGCCGTGACCTTAGTATGCATTTTATAATCATCAATTTGCAAATAACAACTTTTTATGCTATAAATTAACTAACTAGTTAAAAATGCGTTCAATTTCCATCGAAAAGTGTCATTGCATATTTTATATCTGTACTGGCAGAAGTTTTTGTCATCTGGGGATTTCTTAGGCGAAAAAATAGTTATTTAAAATATTATTTTCATATCCTGAACTCGGGTGCTTTTTATTAAGGTGTAGCTGGACTGCTGGATTGGTGATTTAAGTATTCATGTTCTACTGCTGTATTTTTTCTTGCAAAACCCCTATGTTCTCGTACCTATGAAATATTTGCATGATCTGTGAGATAAACGACCAGGATTTCAAAGATCGAAGTCAAGTCGCTAAACCCTGAAGGAATTCAATGGCAACGTTTGGTTGCACAGGCACCTGTTGTTTGGATGTATCAACTTACGACAGAACTTTCCTTATAGAAAAAGAAATACTACGCTGTAGCAAGCAAATCAAATATTTGATGTGTTTTGCTTATAGGTATGCGTATGGCTAGCTTGGCTTTATAGCTGAAGGGATGTCATGTAGTAATACTTTGTAGACTTTGTTGGTGATAGGGCTATGGCGGATAGGGATTGTGTGCTACGCTCTATACGTAGAGATTATTATGTTCGTTGAATTACAAAGTTTCGTTTCGTGCAGGTGCAACGATTTGAGCTGAAAGGCTCACCTGTACAATTACGTTGCACTTTACTCATTTCTTTAGAACGACCAGATTGGCACATCACATCCACTTGTTGAATTCTCTGTACATCTGTGTTATCTGTCTATAAGAACTAAATAAAAAAAATTTACATACCTACAATGTAGATATTACTTGGCATGGCACTATGCAGTGCGACCCAATCAGAAATTTTATAGCTTAAATATTACAATCTTTTCTTTACAACAAACTACTACTATTGGAAAAATACTACAATATTAGTGTACCTATTTATATATACCTGCATTTCAAAATTGATTTACTGACAGGACAATATATGAAACTCTAAGCAAAACTCTCAGGATAACCAGAAATCTACTTATTCATGCTGTAATATTTTTTATTTACGTACATTAATAAAGCTTTCGGTGCGGTGTAGACAAAACTACTACTAAAATGATTAAAACACAATTTTGGTTAGTAATATTATATCTTCAATAATGCATACCTATAGTAAGTTTAGTTAGCGAAGAACCATAAAGGAAATGACCACTTTAGGAGATCCTCCTGTGCTGATGCTGACTAATGCCCCAAAAGTAAACAAGATACGTTGCATTCTAAAAGAGAGTTGAAAAATGATGTTAAAGCTATGTATGTCTCGTTTTCAGTGGTTTACCTTGCCATTTCTGGCTACGAAAGAAGACAGACGAGACTAAATGATTTTCGATTGCCTATTTCAAATCATACCGTTTTAGTATTAGCATTGTCGTATGGATATGGAATGAACTGTGTGCAAACTGTGAATATATTATCTACAAAGTGCGTGTACTTTGGAAATTAAAATAGCTTGTAGCATCAACGCACCATAATAATATGCACATGCAGGTAATCGTGCCTAATGTACAAAGGCATCACTCCATGTGTGTTAAGAAATGCAGTTGTAACATTCTAACTAAAGATAAAGTAACCCTATATTCAGAAATCTTGCCGGTTATTTAATTTGGAAGCATATATAGGTATTCCTTTACAATCTACAGGTAAATTGCCAATATGGAGCTTCATCATAAATATATGAAGTTAAATAAAGGTACAAGGCATTTGATAGATAATCATCTATACGTAGGTTTCTATAAATAATTAAATGATGTACGTCTACCCCTATTTTTCTTTACCGCTGAAAGACTTTTAGTAAGTTGTGCCTTGTAAACGACACAGACAACCTTATGGTTGGATACCTACTCACAGTATCTTCCCAGACGGATTTGATTGAACTTGAATGTAGTAAAGAAAAACACAATTACTACAAAATGAGTACAGCAGACGAATCAAATATGAAATTTGAGTCCTCGTCATGTCGTCTACCTGCCACCCGCCTTAGTGATCGCTATTATAAGCCGCCAAATCTGGTCAACTCCATTGTAATTTAGGATTGAATGGCGAGTCTATTACCAAATTCGGTGCGACAAGCACACAAAACTGGACTAAAAGCACAACATCATCAAACGATGCTCACATAACACAATAAGAAATATAAATCGTAATCGTAAGACCTTCTCAGACTCTACGATTGTCCATAAGAATAAAATTATGTGCACAGTCATCATGACCGTAAATTCGTTGGGCTTTTACACATCAATGCAAACGAGTCTATCGTTTAATTCTTTCTACTAGTAGTATTATATTTATTATACAGAGTTTTTACAGATAATAAACGCTGGATATTAGAAGGATATATTATTTCATCCTATAATAAACGTGTAAAGTATTATATTTATTAATATATCCATATAGACATTTTATATAAACTTCTTTTTCACAATGTTTGTAGCTTGTATGTAGTAGCGGCAGCCGTGTATAAATCTCGGCATAGCTCTTGTTCTTGGTTTCTAATTTACTAACTTAAGTTCGTTAAGGTCATTTCATTACAAATACTTATTCTCTAAACACAGGTTACTGATCATTACATGATTAAGCTCTGGAAGATGAAAAGTCTATAGTAAATATAAAAGATGCCTTAATAATGTTATCCTGTACTATGTATATCTAATATCTGTAAAAATCTCGTGTTTTATGTCTATTTTCATCAAACCCACTGGTTAAGTTAAGCTACACCATGGAATTTAATCATGTTAATTTTCTTTGTGGTACATCTCTGATTGCGCTTGGCAATAATAATGCACACATACATCTGAAAGCACGCAAGTGTCTAAAATAAATTTCTTGGCAAGAGCATGGAGTAAATATAATAAAAATGTCTAATATTAGTAAAGTATACACAAGTGTAAATAAGAAATCCGGTCAAACCATAAAGATTTTTGTGTGCAATTGCAATCCAGTAAAGAAAAGTCTTACCGATAAGTCCATAGTCCACTTCACACACATTTTAGAGCGATTACATTACATACCTACCTTCATATACCGATGCCATTCATTAGCAGATCAAATGAAGGCACACATAGCATTACACAGAGAATCAGAGAGAGAGAGAGAGAGGAGTTTGTTTATTACACCTTACAGGCTCACATCACTCACATTCTTACTACATACTCGTAGAGTCCTATACTCCTTAGGTACTACGGTACTACTCTTCTATATAGGATCTTTGCAGGTGAGGTAAGTTTATAAGTGAAGTATACATTGAACCTTACCATGGTACATTACATGTATAAATGTGTAGCTCTAAAAGTTGTAGTTGTAGTAGAGAAGGTAGTATGTACCTTTAATTTGGTGGTGGTATGCTGCTGTGTGGTGGTGGAGGCTTGTTTTGCCAGTATTTACATTAACGTCCTTGCAAGGCAATATTGCTAATTAATGAATAATCCCATGGCGCCAGGGCGAGACTCGCTAGACTAGATTCATTCGAGAGAGGCGAGTCGACTTTCTTCCTTCTACTCAATCCACACACTCTCCTTATCTTAATTTTCTCATCTTCTCCCTCGGTATGCATCTTGAGAGCTACAGGCTATGGCTGTGTACCTATACAGGTGTCTCACATTCAGACTGCATATAGATACAAACCATTCTAGTTTCATCCGCTTCTTCCACAACTCAACGTAAATTAGAATTAACATAATCTTACAAATATATATAAGTACTGCAGGTATATGTTCTATTAGTAATATGGTAATATACATACAGATAGGATAAATATTGTATGCATACAAGTTCCATTTAGTTACCACGGTATGAAATGCATTAGTAATGTGGATTTTTAACATTTTCTGTACATAGAGTAAGTAACAACGTGAATTTGTAACACAGTTAGCGGTAGCCCACATAAAATGGTTAGGTATGGTATGTACATGCATAAATTTCTGTGTATTTACACAAACACGATGAGAATTTAACATGGTTCACGCAGTAATAAATGAAATGTATGTTTTGAGAAATAGAAGTAGTGTAATTTCAAAACATGTAACTGAGCTGATCTATGCAGGTGAGGGTTACCAAAATCGATTCATTCAAGATCATTAAATAAGTCAACAACAATTTCGCAAGGAAACAGTTGGTTAGTAATTAAAGTGAACTTGAGATTCGTTATCGTATATTTCATTAAGAAAGATAAACAAACAGATTGCACTCGAAAGGTACAGGCACAACCCTCGTCATTTATTATGTTCATGGGAAACATGGGATTGTACCATTTTCCCATAAATTCATGAATGAAACTTGAAACTCTGCGAAATTGTTCGAGGTGCTCTTTCTAATTACGCAGTGGTATGTATTCTTAATTATTTAAGCACTGCAACAGCTGACTTAAGCCATCTTAAGCTGACCAAGTGGATGCTTAGAATATTTTACTATGATAAGAATGAACATTAAATGTATTCAAAGTAAATGATGCCTCATGGCTGAACGAAAGACGACCAAGTGCTGATAATTAAAGGGAAAAAATGAGTGCAATGCAGTCTTATGCAGCTGTGCATGTGAACTTGTAACATTCGTTTAAGTCCAAGTACACAATAAAAACACATCCTCATTCTCAGCGGTCACAACATTAATTTTGTCTTACAGATACTAGTAAGACAGTTCAAAGAAATCATACTTACTTGTACAAGTCACACGAATGAATTTACTACTGAAACAAAACATGAATCATAAATCCGAGTTTCCTGTCCATGTCGGTACAGATTCCTGTTTAATTAGTACCATTAGTCACTACTAAAACAAACAGACATTTTTAACCATGCCACATTTTGCAGTTCTAGTTTATCAACTTGTTGTATTTCAAGCTGTTCAATTTTTGCGGGAGTTAATCGTTAACACCTGCACTTGTACGATCCATTTTCAAGGCAAGGAGCAATTCAATGAGGAAATAACTTTTTATTACGAAGATGAAGAGACTAAAGCACAGTTATGAATTGGGACAAAAGATTGGGATCAAAATTTACAACCCCTAGATCATCATCCTCTTCTTAAAGAATAAATTCCTATACAACAATTTTGTATTGGTTGACTAAAGGTTATACAACTTGTCGAAAAGTAAGTAGGTAGGTATAAAAGGTACATCGAACATGTATAAGACTGTGTACACATATAATATATTGCATTTTCAATGTGTAATGCACTTTGCATTGCATATATGCATTGTGTGTACAAATATTTATATATACGTAATGTACCGTTGTTGCTTTGTCGTATGTAGGGTTGAATGGTCTCAAGTTTCATTTGCTCTTCAAATATCTCTCTTGTTAGTACTTATAGAGGCTTACAATTAGTTAGAGGTAAAGGCACCTACTTCCTCTGAGTGCAAATGTGAAGTAATCAATAGCAAGATAAATCAAACACAACATAGAATTAGAGATTCATTGACAAACAGAGAAGAAAGATGGATACTCACTACACAAATATGGTTAACAGGTGGGCAATTGAAGATATGTTGAAAATCCAGATTGAATAGAATGGAAACCAGAGAAAGAACCAAGATCAATTCATGTCAGAATGAAACGCAATTGATAAATGTGGGAATATACACAGTTGGCATCAATAAACGTGTACAAAGTACAAAGCAACCGATCGAATCGGAAAAATGTTTGCAAACTCACTTACCCATCGCATTGGTCATCGTCTTCTTCTGTAGGAAAAACATTTTGATTAAAAAACTTGCATTCGTGCATCCACATTCACTTTATATTTTTATTCGCGTAGCTATTGCTTTCATCCACAGGATTTAAAAAGATTACAAAATGAAAAAATTTGAATACAAATTGTGCAGATAATACGTTTTTTCCTTCTGCCCCGTATCGTATGTAATGTAGTGCATATATTTTCTTCACAGTTTATTTATTTAACATGAATTGTTTACACATAGTGCAGGGTGAAAGTTCAAAATCCTTCGTTGGAATTTGTAACTGTGGTAGGTGTTTAAAAATTTTCTTTGCTATTCATTCAGTAACTAAATGTAACTCATTTCCACTAAATGGTTTATCGTGTTATTCTTTGTTTACGCAGTAGAATAACAAAACTTCTGTCCGATTTTTGTAATGCCTATGTAGAAACTACGTAAAAGAGATTCGGAACAAATAATGCAAATGAATCGGTGGGGATGGGATAGTTATAAAGGCAATTCCAAGTGTCTCGCTATTCCATTCAATACATCACGTACGATGCTGTCCTTAATCTTCCGACTTAGACTTGTCTGTAATATTTTTCATGTAGAAGAGGCTGAAAAATACAAGGTTCGTGCTCCTGTCAAATGTGTCCACATTTGCTTGCTTTGCCTCAACGATTACCTTCAGCGTTCAAGGCAAAAGCAGTTCATTTTGAAAGAATTCCTAACTAAACGAATCTCATTGCCATCGTTCTCAGGTGTGTGTAATCAAAAATTCAAATACGTCGACTATTCCTACTTTTATACATAACTTGTGCCGCAGCCGCGCAAAGCCTCATAGACACCGTCTTTGACATTTTTAGACTTTCTTGCACAACTGGTTGTAACATTAAAACGAATTCTGATGAATTGGAACAAACTGTGTCGAATTGTTGACAATGCCATCAGAGAGTGTGCGTCTATGTCCAGCACTAATCAAACCATAACTCAAATCTCATTCTACCTCTTCCCAATGTTCACGTATGTACAAGATTCATCTACACAGATTTTTTACTGTTCATTCAAACGCTCTATGGAAAGGAAGTCATATAAAGTATTTATAACCGATTGGTCTCGTTGTCCTATCAGTATACAGGCAAGATATATAACTATAACCTAAATGCACGGATTATGATTTCATGATCTGAATTCATCATCAACAACGTTTATGGAACATCATGAAATGTTTACAGCCATTTTTTCATATCAAGTTGATCCAGACTCTTTCTAGAAGCTTCTATTTACTTCCTCCCTCGGTTTTCATTGTGAGTATACTGTATATACTTAGTATACTTAATAATCTGAAAAGAAAAAACTTAATTTCTGTTTCATTTTATACACCTGTGCTTTACACTTTACACATTATCCATTTGTGCGGTAACTCTACTCACTGTAAGGTGGACTGTTAGCTTTAACTAAAAGCACTTGGCATATCCAATCAAGTAATCAACAACAACATCATTTCCACTTTACACTCACTCATTGTCAGTTGAGTCTCAACCGGATTAAATGCCAAAGACGAGGTTTAACTACAGCATTCTTCAAGTCTCATCCCAGCAGCTGCGTTGTATCATAATATCACACATCATTATATTATTAGTTGACAAGAATGCTGGGGCAGTGGTCGCTAGATTGGAGTTATGCTTTAATGCTCACTCACATCACAATCAGTCAAGGAGAAGAACATCTGCACTTGATGTACAATAATAATACGGTGTAACCTTTTCTATTATAAAATACACGTAAACTTCATTGGGACGTCTTTTAGGAGAGAAGATTAGGACGATGATGATGATGATGATGATGCACCTGAGAGCTGATGTGAAATTCGAGATGAGATTTAATCCAAATAAATAAAAGAGCCAGACAGTAAAAGTATAACATTATTTCTTCCCATTCTTGTGCCTGGTAAATATATGCAAGCATAAACCCCATACTGTACGTACATCAAACCAAATCAAGTTTTAAGATGTACCAGATAGAAATTGTAAATAGAATTGTACACTTGTCTACTACTGGAGCCTTATAATTCTACTACTACTACTATCCCAGTAAAAAACGATACATAACAACAGTGAGTTGAAGTTACAACGTACAGTACACACCTGTGAGTAAAAAAGTACATACTTGAAACCTGTATCATTTTTGTAAGTCACGACGGAAAACCTACTGTAGTTTGGAACTTATTATTTACAGATACAATGAAGATATTCAACTGAGTATACCTACACATACCCTGATATGGATTAAAGGATGCTGCAACATCTTAACCGAGAAAATTAAAATCTGCTATTATGTGTCCAAATAAAAACAATGTTTTTAAAAATAAGTATTCCTGACAAATCATCGTGTAATTATGCGCAATAAATATCTGCAGACGGTATGGGTTTAAGAGCTAGTAGTTAAAATGTCTATTTTAGAACTGCGTGTCACACTTTACCTTTAAAAGAAGTACATTAACACGCACAGGCACTGTCAATTCGCTTTTTAGCCGATACTTACCTATAATTAAGAATTATAACCCATCTGAGATTATTCTGCATATAGCCATCATAAAATATAAAGGAAGATACCTAATTGTAAGTATTACACACTTATGTTCTGACTGAGTGTTGATTTGCGATCTTTACTGGAAATGCAATAAGAATTGTGATGGTGTATGGTATCTGTGTATACAATTAGCACACAACCTGTCATACGTGCATACATGAAATTAGAAGACTGACATTTATATAATCAAGCTTACCATGAATAAAAACAAAAAGAAGGTATAGTACACGAAGATATCTACATTTAACTTATATGTAATTCGTTAGTAGTTATAACAAGGTTTATTACAGGCTTTCATATTACACATGAGCTCTAACAACATAAATGGAAGGATGCTGTGAATAATGTAATTTCTTGCACGATTAATTTAGGAACAAGTTATTTCTGCATTGTATTCTATTATAAACACTTTACTGCAACATTTGAAAACAGTTGAGCATAATGGACACGTTAATTGATTAGCACTCGATTCAAAAACTGAGTAAAAAATCCCTACTTATTACTTACGAACATTTAGCATTAGCATCCGCTTTATTCTTTTCACAAAATAGTTTTGCATTTTAACAGACAAGTGAAGCCATATGTACCAGCATGTACTATTTGCATTTTTCTATATACGTTTACACATTTTAATAATACAATATCAATTTCATTAAGTGCCTACCCAGGTACAGTATAACAGGTTCACCTACCTACCCCAGTACTAGTAGTCGTAGTCGCGTATAGTAACATTTCCAGTACATTTGAGGATAGTTAGGTAAAGCTGTTGATGATTATGTTGATTATTATGGCAGTAACACAATTGTAATCCTACCTGCACAAAAGTAAGCTACATAGCTGTAGTTGCTACAAGAATAATTTTGGAATTGTATTCCTATAATATTCTGTTTACACGTAAATACTGAATACGTATAGAAGAAAGTAAATCGTACAAACAAGTAAACAAGTAATACACGTAAATTACAAGGGATATAAAATACGTCCGTATAGGTAGATAGAGGTAAGTAATACTATGATTAGGTTTTCATCTACACATGCATTGCATACATACCTATATACTTACACAGAAAAAAGGAGTATATATAAATATATGTAGATATTATAATATGCTATATAGATAATGTGTTTGTATACCATTCCATATACTACTACTATTTTACGTACGACTGTACTTTAGGATTGGAAAATACATTGAGACTACGACTGTTTCGTCTCATGTCAGGGATTGAGATGCTGAGCACGTCTGGAGGCATTCTTCTCGGCGCCAGATAGTCGTGCATGCACCTGCACTATCGATTCTTCGACGGACGGGTCAACTCACGACCTTGCATTGTTGTCACGATTCGACTAACCACTTGTTCTCTGACTTCTCATTCACTTGTACTCTGTCTTCACACTAACACATTAATTCTTCAATTTGCTAGCCAAATCACTACACATAAACAGCACTAACATTTTCATACACTATACGTATGTATACATATAGAGTGCCTAGTATACTTTGCTTATATAAATGAATATATCTATATCTAGGTATTTTTTTATATATGTATAATTTTTTACCTTATAGTATTTAGTTATACTAAAACAAGAGCAATAACATCTCCGTCTCTCTCCGCTTATGTCAATATGCAGCAGCCACAAGAAGATCCCGAGAGATCGTCCATTCCACTCCAGAAAAGAGTTGGTTTTTAGTGCTGTTGGTAGTGCTACGCCTTTAAAGGTGTCTCATCTTTATACATATGCAACCTCTACAACGTAAAATATTATGCCAAGTACCTGTTGTTGTTTTCTGTTGTGGTGGAAATTGATGTAGTCGTTGCACTATGTGTGCCTTTTTGGAATAACTAACTACTTAACTTATTCACTAATGTTTTTTGATATTATTTTTGTATTTCAGTTCATACACGTATAGAGACAAGCACACCAAATCGTAAAACAGATAAATACTACACTTACTACGTCAGTTCATCGTGCGACTTAAAACAGGTGGTCTCCTACCTGTTGTCATTATGGAACGACGTTACACATTTATTATATCTGAATGATTAGCAAATAACAATCATATTCATAAGGATTATTAAGTAGTTTATAGTATGTACCTTTGTGTTAATGCCAATCTCCTTCCTACATAAAAATGCAAAGGCAATTATGTTAATCTTTCAACTCATTTGTATACCAGCAAATGTAAGAGACCAGTGAAGCAAAAGCAAAACACTTTTACAAAGAAAAAGAAAGAATAATCTCATTGAAGGAGATAGTAGAAGTAATTTAGCATTTCTTTTTATAGTTTTTCAATTGGGTAATTCAGAAGAAAAGAATTCTTAAATGTTCTTTCCCACAGTAAGCCAAAGCAAAGGTCTCTATTCATGGGCAAGAAGGGGAGGAATTAATTAACTGGATAAAATGTCATTATTCATTGATTGCATCCTATTTTAATTTCATACTTGAACTTGTGTAAACCGAGGCAGGGTATAATGTAGACATAAATCATCATTATGCAAATCTCCCGAAGATTATTTGCTGTAAAAATTTTAAATTGCTAAATAATAGCACATAATGCATTACAAGCAGACAAACAATAGAAATGAATTTTCAAGTGTAAAAATGCAAGTTGAAACTGGAAAGTATGATAATTTACTGATTAACGATATAATGCAATTTAAACAGTTTAAACAGAAAGGTATATACGAATTAGGTGAATGATTCTATTTCGGTTCATTTGAAAAGACATATAATATATGAAACAATATTATTATGGGGATGAATGGTTTGTATTTTGTATACAAGGAAGCCAAAGAAGGCGATACTGTGATATTGGAGTAATTGTTCTTCCATTGATGTTAAGTTAGCATGAAAGCAGTGCAGTTAACTCACAATAAGCGAAATTGTACACCAATTCATAAGAAATGGTTACAGAAGAGATGAAGGTAGCGATATTCTAGCCAAGTCATGGAAAGAGGCTGCTTTAAGAAGGAAACAAAAAGGTCTGTCTCTTTCTCAAGGAACCCAATGAGGATCGTTTCAATATATTCATTCTCGTGGAGAAGGAAATGGGCAATGATAAACAACATCAATAGCCAGATTAACCTCAATTTTTCTTGCTTGGTCTTTTGACGGTGACCCGCCCGGCCCTCATCATCACTCACCACGAACATTCTCATGTGCTTTAGATCTTCTAGTCCTATACGATGGCACAAGACATACCTATTTGATATATATGGAATGTAATGTGACATATGTATTGTATGGCTCCCTCAAAATTATTTACTTATTTGGATGCTACTGTTAGTACTACGGAATGTATTTGTATCTAAGTAGAATTTGGATAACGCAAGATCTGCCAAGCGTTATATAGCAGTGGCATAATATTAAACAGTCTTTTAAATGTGTTGGTAAATGCCGGTGTGGATATAAGTTGGCCTTTGGTTGTCTCACCTGTGAGAAAGAAAGGAAAAGGAAACTATTTAACAATAAGTTGTTATAATAACATAATGATACACAATTCATGATGCCAAAAGCAATAGAAATCTCTTTGGCGTGTTTGTATTTTTGTGTATCTCGAGTTTTCTTACTCTCATTCATCCTTTATATTGTATAATAGTGTGGAAGTAGGCTAGGCTGTTTAGTAAGTGCATCAATAACAACATCACACAGAAATCCCGAAAAGTGAAAATTGAATGATTGAGTACTCAGGATTAGACCAATCACTTTTTAAATTATATCCATTACGTTTTGTCAAAATCCTCATTTCCTATGGAAATTCTGTAAATACAAATAAATTACCCATGTATGTATGCAAGGCTGGTGAAGCGAACTGAACTGTACTACATATTTAGTATTTAATAACAAGTAGTTAATATATGGTAGATCCACAAAGAAAGTTTTTCCGAATAAGGAAATCCGCTCTATTCTGTTTTCTGTGTAATATGCTATACATTCAAATGCTCTTGAAATTTAAACTAATCTCGGAGGTATCTTTGTATGTACACAAAGAGATCTCTGTATGCGCAGTGAGATTAGGTATGCATATTTTCGATGTTTGGCCAAACAGACTTATTAAATTACGTGCTTTTGAATCGTTTAAATTGTACTTCTAAATTGAATATGTAGTCTTTGTCCATTTAGAGGAAATAGAAAGTTTGAGGCACAATAATGACTAAATTGGGACAATTAATAAGGTACTTGTAATATAACACATCATTTTCCTATACGTTTCTCACCTTAACTACTTATTTACCAATTACGTTTCAGAATCGCCATGAAAAATGCAAAAATCCACTCTATAAATAAGTCACACGAATGCTACTATAGCTTAGCATTTAGTTTTTCTGTAATGTGATGAAAAATATTAAATATCCTGTTTTGAGTAGGTGTTACGGGGAAAAAACTGACATACATAATCAAGTACATATGCTAGCCTCACAAGACTCAGTATTACGTTAGTTTAGCGAAGACGAATATAACACATGCTCCGTTGTAAGTACACTACGCATGTTATGTATTACGTATAAAAGGTAAAATACCTATGTCGTTTCAGCGTAGGTAGATTGTGGTGATTGTGGTGATTGTGGTGTACGTGTGTGTGTAAATGTGAAGATAAGATGTGTATTATTACTATTACCTTTTTCTCATTTAGTTATTTCAGCCAAACTAACCTTTATGTACAACATATACATTTTTAAAACATTGATGGCTAGAAAAATTTACTACTAGAGATAATATGATAATAATTTTTAAGTTTATTACGAAACGACTTAATGCATGAAAATAAGGCACCTACTTATAGTATAAAATCTTGAAGTGATATAGGACTCTTCATCGGAGCCCGTGGTACAATTAGTAACTTATTTTAAGATTTTAGGAAAAAGTTATCACTACCAAAGAATATATGTAATGAAATAGCTATATCAGCAATGAAAGGAACTATCCAAATCCTAAATAATTTTATCCACATAAAACTATGTGATTTATCCCATTTCTTGTTATGTTAAATAAGTTTTATTGTTACTTTATAAAATTATAATTGTTAACCTTATTATTTGTAATACTGAGTCAGAAGTGGCTATCATATTTATATATATGACTGATTATTTTGTTCATATCAAATTGAATAAAATGATTATCCCCCCCCCCTACTTATACTTTCAAACCACAACAATAATATAATTTGAATACTAGTATTTTATTATCACGCAAACTAAGCTTTTCTACAACATCAATTTATAACCATAATGTAATGGGAAAAGCAGCAGAGCGATGAGACGCAATTCAGTTCAAGCGATGCTATTTAATCATTATTACGCGTAGTAGTGATACATTTCATTCATTTGAATTGAATGTTGAATGAGTGCAATGTAAAACTCTAGGAAGAAAGGATTGATTGATTCAGTTCGAAGAAGAGGCTCAGAGTACTGAGCGTACTGGTCTTACAGGTGTAGCGACGACATGTAGGCGCCTTCAGTCCGACAGCCTTGCCTATAGCAATCCAATTGCAATTGCATTGACCTAAGCCCTTCCTACCAGTTTTTCAATGTACACAGTACCCATTCAACTACAACATAGAGCTTCAGTAATAAGTAATAGGATTAGATACGTGTATAGCTATCTAAAGTCCATCTGAACAAGACAAACAGTCCGACCAAAGTCCACTAATTACAATAATATTACACATTACAACGTTTTACAACTAGGAAATTGTGTACACCTGTACACAGTCAATTATTCTGTAGATAAAATAGAAAATGGTTTTGTAGGTATTACTGCTTATCAACATATTTATTCTAAAAGTATATCACATTTCAAATGTTAGCAATCATAAAATACTAAACTTTTTTGTGTTGCAACACAAACTAATTATTACCTATCTTACGAACAAACGTCGATCGCTGGTCCATTTTTTACTTTTAATAATTTTAAGCCATATTTAATGGTTTCAAAATTTCATTTTACAAAAAATACCCGATTTAAAAAAAATCCACTCAAATAAGACTCAAATAATTGGCCTTTTATTTTTGGTTGCTTATAATTACGTGCGTTCTACACAGAAGATTACGTGGTATATACCACCGGAACCGCAACCACCGTAATCGTCTTTTCTAGCAATATAGTATAAGCTATATGCCCAATATACCCACATTGAATTTTTCTGCAGCAAATATTATCTAGATACTATTAACTTACAAAATATAAATATTATTTCAGGATAATATTAAAAACATTTACAATGGAGACATTTGTCTTCAATATAGCAAATGGGTAAACTTAAGAGAACTCCGCCAAAATTTAAAACACAGAAATTTCTTCGAAATCGTCAAGAATTTGTGGAAAAGTCTGGAAACAAATAAACAGTAAATCGTTAAACTTTCGTTAAACAGGAATGCTTGAAAATATGCACTGTGTGCATATCTCTGTAGAGATATTACTGCAGTACTTACGAAAAATTCTATAAAAGAATCCGTTTTGGTTGACATTAAAAATGATAAGCATAGAAGTCCAGCTTTGTCCATTTTCAGAGCAACTTTTTGACCCAAGTGAAGCGCTTTGAATGTATGTTTCAACACTGACATTTTGTAGTGAGCTTTAATAGATTGCTGGCATTCAAAAGATTCAACAGCCTCACAATTCTTGTCAATTGAAACCTGTGAATGTCAAACATGTTTATCAAACGCTTAACACACAAAACTGTTGGCAATTAACAAAAACTCATAATTATATAATTCACTTTTATATATAATAATTTTATTACTGATTCGAAAAATCGAATTTGCCCATCAAGACACAGTAGTAAAAAACAAAGAGATTTCAAAATAACAAAAAAGAGTTAACAGAATGTAATAACTATTACATGAATGGTTTTAAGATTTTGGATTATAGAAGTCGAATGAAACTTACCAACATTAAACCGGCAAGTCCATGATTTCTTAACTGTAACTGACGATTCTGTTCAACTATTAATTCAACTACTTCTGGCGAGTTACTATCAATCTCTGTCAATATATCCCTCATAGGTTCGGTCTTTAGCATAATTTTACAAATTAGAGGATCTAATTCAAATTCAACCAAATCATTTACATCTTCAGTTGTTATCTTGAAATCAGTACGAATTCCATTTTCTTCCAATCTAAAAAACAAAAATATTAACAATATTAGTGGAAAATATAAATTGCAGTACAAACTTGATAGGCTAGGTATTATTACTAGTATGATATTTCAGAAAGAGACAGATTACAGATTAGTTTATAAAACAAGTCTCAAAGATAATTGGCTAATCGTTTCTTAACGTAAATTGGGTATACAAAGTAGACTTAAATGAGTAAATCATAATACAATTACAATAGCACTCTATAGAATCCATTACATTATTATTAAGACGTACAAAAGTGTACGCACTCATAATATTATATGATGAACAAACATTGTAGCACTTCTACAATAGAAAACAAATTGGACAGCTATATGAAAATATTATTTGACTATAGATAGATACGATACAAGTCAATAAACCTATCATTAATTAGGTATTTTAATAAACACAAAATAATATAAGTTTTTACATCATTTGGAACGGACGACCATATCCCTCGTATGTGAAACTTAAGGTTGCGCTACTATTTAATACATCACCGAAGCTTTCAGATCCTTTTGCGTCATTACAAAATATTTTTAAGCACTCTAATAATCTTCTGAAGGGTATTTGGAAACGTATGACTTCTGTTTCATCAGCCATGACAAAGCTCTAATAAGTTACAGAAATATAATTCAATATTCAAAACATCACGTTATAATTGTATTAATGTTAAATTAAAATTGTTTTTAATAATTACTCGATATTATCATAATTAAAATAAAAATGTGTATTCAATTACTTGAAACATCACTCTCGGCATATAAACGGACGCCTGAACAAACTTTCCTTCCTCGACGGTGAATTTCAGTCCTGTCTCACAAATGAATACATTCACTTTCTGCAAAATGTAAAAGAACATTGAATTTACATTACATTAGTAGGGTAATAAACGGTTGTAGTGATAGGTTAGTTATTTGTGAGTATTTTTAATGCGATACATAGTATTAAGATATTTTTGATACATTGCAAAATTGCAACGGGTATCGTCTTACGATTAAGTTCAGATTATTACTACTTTACAAACAATGCTGTTAAAATCGTTACCTCACAAAATGTTATTGCTTTAAGCAATAACGCGAAATGGCCAACGCTTTCGATTCTTGCGGAAAAAATCTTATTTCCGACTTGAGTCCTCTGCTGCTGAGTACTCATCTCGAATTATTAATTTTTCGGTACTTTTAATCAGTGTCAGATGTTCCCCTCGACACTCGACTATAAATGGACAATTTTATTTTCTGTAGTACGAATTCAACGTATTTGCACAGACAGAATTTATGAAGTTTTGCTACTTTTTGTGCTTCCATTCATGTCAAAAATTCCTGTAAAAATAGTAAGTACAAATATAAGCTATATATTAGTTTCATTAATCACAAAAACAAGTAGAATTTTAATAATATAGCCATATAGATATAAAAAATTTAATAATCTTATACAATGTTGTATATTGACTTATTGACTTACACTTTTTTATCTACTTGCCAGTAGTTGGGGAGTGGGTGGGACAGATCTTTTACCATTTATAGAGTCAGTTCAGTGTCCGATTTATATAACACTAAAAGCGAAAAGATTGCACATCTTAAAATGAAATCACATGGCTATATTTAAAGAAGTTTCGATTAAGATCAACTAATAATTGATGTAATGTATTTAGAAAATTAGCAATAGTTTTTGATTTTTATAAAATGAAGATCTCCATAAATTATTTTGATGTAAACAAATTATTATACCTCGTCTGAATATAAAATTCGCGCTTATTTCAATGTGGTCTGCTTGCTGTATACGATTCACTTTTTCTCACTGTTGTATAAGTGAATGTAAAGGTAAAGGATCTATGTGACCTATTATGTACTTATTCTACTTATGCAGCTATAGCTATTCTATTTAAGTGTATGTAATGTACTTTTTACTTTTATGTATAAAAATATTAGGTATGTAGATGTATGGATAATTAACATAAACCAAAGCTTAAACAAACTTTACTCACAAGTGAATAATAAATTATCACTAGTTATTATTTTATTTTAGTCACTTTATTATCTAGTGAATAAAATTTTGTGATACCTGAATATCGGACCGAGTTTTGAGTTCACTTTTACAGTTCATTGTCGCTCTTTAGCGATTTGTATGCACACAGACGGTTAGTCAAGAAATTGTAAGGCATAAAAGTTAAGTTCGGTGTGAATAAAGTTAATATATTGTAATGTTGTAATTGTAAAGCTACAAAACCCGGGTATGTAATGAAATGGGAACTGTAAACAGTTACTCTTTATGTGTGATTAAATTTAATGTGAATGATAATACATTATATGCAATTGATGTAGCACTGCAATGCTGATTTCATCGCTGAAAAGAATGTATGTAATACTATTTACGATTTATTTGCTTGTAGTGGTGACACAAATTCTTCTCAGTTTCTACTATCCGTATAACTGAAAAGCTGATACACTTTTAACCGTATTAATCATTTCCATCATCCTTCTGATCAAATTATGCATCAATATATCCACTATAAAGATGGCAGTTTAAAATGATCAATCATTGAGCTAAAACAACTTATTTATATACATCACACACAAAATAATTGATAATTGTAAATACAAACAAGATAGAATTTATCATTATTATCTACTATGTACACTATGTTACATAAATGTTACGTTTTCTATCAATAACACATTTAAACTTTTGCAAGTACGAATTATTATCATTTATACTTGTTCGTATAGTTGTATTATATATTATACAATTCACTATACTATTAATTATTATTTAGTAATCCCTCCAGTCTAGTATATATACAAGAAATTAACAAACTTAAATACGTCTAGTAGGACTAAGCGTAATTTAATTCGTTTTTTTAAATTCTGACAGCAATTTGATAATTAGCATACTGACAAGTTAATAATGTTAGCAGGATGTCCATTACCATATGATTAGCAAATTATATGACTTAATCGATTGAACAATAGAAATTGATTCCAAAAATCTCAGGAACACAAACATTTTGTCATTTTGTCTAATGCCTATATATTCTATCCTATAGGCTTAGATTTTTTAAGATTTTTGAATATTTGGATAAAAGCTTTACTTGTACAAAAGTAAGCTAGTTCCTTGCTGCACCACAACATGTACGAGTAGAAAGGCATCTCTTGTATATTGTAACTGTAAAATGCAATACAATTCTTCGTATTCATCGCATTCTCATAAGTAGTAGGCATAATTAATGCATTAACATCTTTTTATTGTATGAAAAATATTCCTACAGAAGGACATAGTAGGTAGGCAGGTAGAGGGGAAGAATAATAAGAACAATATTATGTAGATTTCAAATTAGTCGACCTGGATGATCGATCACTTAAACAAAAATTTTAGTCATGTCTGTTTTGTCATTTTGAACTTCACTGGTTCACGCGACGAGGTTTACACTTTACACGAATGACAAACTTGGCTTGGTAAGTTATTACTTCTAATTGTAAAGTTATTTAAATGTAGTTTATTAAGCGAAATAAGGGTAGTCATGTATTAGCTGGTCGAGGCTTTAATATCAGCTTTCCAGTCTCATCACATGACATGTTGAAATCAGCTAGCACTACTCTCGTCCTCGCAGTTATGATTGATGGAGCAACTACTCTTTTGTGAATTCCCATTAGGAACAATAGACCTGTGGAAAATTAAAAGCATCCTTAATACAATCCCATTTAGTAACACACTCCAATGCAAAAAAGCAGTTCTTCTAAATGTTATTAGAATAAAAAAATTGAGCAAAATTTTCTTACCAAGTATCAGACTAGATAATGTAAAAAATAGATGATTTAGAAGTGAATCAGTGAAGCTGACTTGAGATGTTAAGGGATCATTAAGCCATTGCCAAGTTCCAATGGCAGTACAAACTGTGGATATTATGAGAATCATTCGCCACCTAATCGTATTTGGTCGCAAACATGCTATCACTTCTGTTAATCTTCTTTCAAATGCTTTTAAATCTGTCAAAAGGTAAATACAAAATATTAGGATACTCATCTTCCGTTAAAATCATTTTTCCACATAGTTTGTTTAAATATTATACGATCATCATCAAAATTAATGAGTAAATTGGAGAAATGGATTTAGGTTTAATCAATCTAATCTAAAGAAGTTTAGTTAAGCATACAAATGTAGAAAATCTGTAAATGAATCAGTTTGACGGGAAATTAGGGCATTAATTATACAAAGAAGAAACAACACAAGCAACAAGTGTAGTGTATTGTACTTAACTTACATTCAGTAAAAGTAGAATTTTTGAATTTGTAATAAATTTTAAATATTGTACTATATTATTTGTTTACTATTTTAATTACCTTCACAGGTAGTTTGTTCTAGGGACATTGTTTGCGTGTAGACTGACGAATTTGCTTCGTCTCGTCTGGAGCCGGGAGAAGTGCGAAGAGAAAATCCTCTTCTGCGAATATTAGTAAAAGAATTCGTTTTGACGCTGGTATTAAAACAATTTGTATTGCCCTCAAAATTGTCACTCTGACTATAATTATAAGAGCATTTACAACAAACAAACAACTCCGAGAGAAACATTAAAATTTACAATGCCCGGCTTTTTCGCAACCACCAAATCACATTATGAACGTGCCAAAGTAGGTTGTCAGATTCATCTTCCATCGCACGGTTCTCACAAGCACTGCAATCCCAACAACCAAAACCAATGCAGCTGCTACTACCGTCAATTCATAGAGGCAGGTGCATGGCTAAGCTGTACGTATGTGGCGATTCTTCTAAAGGTACCTAACTTAGCTTAGGTACCTTTAGAAGAATCACCACCTTTAGAAGAAATTGTAAATAAAATACCTGACTACAATTGAGAAATATTATATTTAAAATAATTAGTATTTGCTTATGTAGGTTTTAACTATAAACTTGTTCCGACTTTTTTGGTATTATGTGATTGATGAGTTAATTGTCAATACGTTAATGCTGAAAAAAATCCTACAAATATTTTAATCTAAAATATTTCAAGTTTTTCTTTGCCATTAATTTTTCATGATTCAGACATTCATTTCATAACAGTAATTCAGACTCCGACAGTATATTGGGATGAGACTATTCAGAATTCAGCTTGAGACGGTTAATGCATTTTATGTACAATTACAAAATTGCAATTAATCAATTGTAAATGTAACCGCATGTATAACTATTTGAAGTTGTAATTTTGAAAACATTCTGAACTGTTCCTATTTTTATTGCATTATAATGGCATGGATTTATCTGGATCTGTTCTATACGACTATTATAGAAAACTGAACTTCAAAATCAAAATAATCGATTTACTTAGTAATTTTTAAAATATCTTAGATTTTGATAAGCCTATTGATGAGCATAGTAAAAGGTGTGTCAGTGTGGATGGATTAAACGGGATAGTATAAATAAATTACGGTTGGTTTTAGGTAGAAAGAGTTCAATTTAATTTTTATTTAATTATTCAAGGCGTTATTTTCCAGTATTGACAAATTACATTGACAATTTCATGTAAATTTTTGTATTCTATCATTGCACAAAGAATAATAATTACATGGGCAGGTATGATCATTCGATTTACTTTCTGTTTTAATACAAATTTGTTATATACGCTACATTATTTTGAAGGTTCATTCGTGGATCGATTATTTATGGTTCATGCATAAACGATACAAGCGTCATAATTTCTATACATTTTGCATGTATTGCATTCATTTATTAGTCAAATAACATGTTATCGTATTGTCATGTTCTAAATAAATATTTAAATAGGTACCGATATATCTGTGTTTAAAGGGGAAACAATATAATAACTGGTAATATACATACTGTAAGTACTATACCTATATTATTATATGTCTACTGGGTTAGGGTTAGGGTGTGTTAACAGGTTATCTTTAGCACACACATTTAATTAACACAGACGCAAACTATAATTTACAATCAATGTCTGATCAAATGTGACTACCATACTTCACGATTTCAAACAAATATTTTTCTGTTTGGTTGCAATTTTACAATATTCTACAAAAACAAATATTACATGAAATACAGTAGATGTGTACATTAATATATAATTTATTAATTGAATATATTTGCCTTCTTGTGTTGTGCAAGCTGAAATCGCAGCTATAATTCAACAATTGCATCATCACCATGACCTGACTGGAGGCAAATAAAATTTCGGTACTTCTAAGTAATATAAATGATACAAATTCATGTACTAAAGCTTACCTATACTAGCCTATAGGTAGGCATTTTATAATACATAGTAAATGATTTCTTCCTTTATAGATTTATCATTCAGTTACATGAACTATTGCATTTTCAGTGTTGCTTATTTGCTTTCTACTACAACTATTTTGTAGTTTACTAAATTAATCATTATAGTAGTGACAAGGTGACTAATAATAAATACTAAATCTTAACTCAAACTTCATTTGAACGTAAACGCACTGAAATTACATTAAATATCTTATACTATAAGATTTATCGACTCTCTATACAAATCACTCATCATACTCATTTACAATTCACGACAATTACCTTTCGACGGGTCTATCTAATGTAAGTTTACTTACAAATTATTTGTTTACCTATGTAAATTATTTTACATATTTAGCTTATTATATCGTACAATAGATTTATATTTAGTTATACCTAATTACTGACTATTTGATAGTGATATGGTTTTATCTTAGTTGACAATGGAGAAACAGAGTTGCAGCCGCGTGCAATCGATATCGTCACTCTGAGCTAATTCTACATAGGTGCGTACATTGATGATGAACACAGATCATGTAAGAATTGCCGCATTATAGTGCCTTTGTATAAACTCAGGCTGAAACTTTTCATCTCGGAGAAGCCAGTGAATTTATGTTGTTCACTCTTGTTTTCCACGTATAAAGATAAACATTTTCATGTTGTTTCTGCATAGTACACAGGTTGGAGTGTTGTACAAGCATCGGGCATAAAGCGAAGGCTAGTAATTATCTGGAGAAATGGTATTTTCCACCCATCGCATCCCCAGGCTTTAACATTCCCGTGTACGTGATATTAAAGTATCCCTTCACGTACTAATTAGTAGCAATATTGACCCGGATGGAATCAATACCGCCATGTAACTCGTTTTGCAGTAGCATTTAGTAGAATCTACGCGTAAATAAGTTACGACTAGTTTCAGTAGGTGATTATGCAACTAGTTATCTTGATTGTAATTTTTATTGCCTATTCCCTTCCTTAGTTTCCCACAAATTGTAACTAAAAGTCCGCAATAATTGCCATCAAAGGCACCGCATTTCGATACAAATCAAGCAGAACCCCGCTGCCATCAAAGTTACCTTTGTAAACAATTTAGAAAAGTAGATTTAAGTAAAGTGTCAAATTACAAAATCCTTTCTTTAAACCTCGATGGACCAGCCACGAAGGCACACTCAGTCGTTTACAGTACAATAAGTCATTTTTCTCAAACAAGTTTTTCCAAATATTTCCTCCAACAAAACTGAATGTACTAATAATTATTTTCGATGTATTATTAGTTTACTTGTTAGTAATTATAGTAGTGTTATAAATCTGCTTAGCTTTACTTTTGCAATTATTGTGCGAAAAGGTTGTTCGTTACATTAAGTATGTAATATTATTAACCATGAAAGTGAAATTGTGATTTTTTCTTTTGCTTTCACCTGTATTTTTATCCTTTTCGATTGTTTCTCATAAAATTGAGTTACAGCATTTTCATCCACTATATCAACTACATGTATAGGTAATAAATGGGCACGGATTAGTTAATGTAGAGCGCAGGTAGCATTAAAGATGACTGTTTTTAGCTGAGTTGCTACATTTCTTGTTTCATACACTTGATTAATAATTGCCTGCATAGGAGGCATTCTAGGGAAGTCCCGGGTAGCCACTTTACTGGCATCCGTCAGTGCTACAATCGACTTATTCAGCTCATTAGCTTTGATTTCGATTTGAATTTTCAGAGTCGGGTCAATAATATTTCGGTGTACTGTGTCGCCTGCGAACAGCATTTTGTACGCCAAAAGTATCACGTACTTTAGATGGCCATTGAATACTTTCGGTGGCTCGTTCTTCTGGATGGCTGAAATAAACGTAGAAATCGACAACGACAGCAATGGAGCTGTGACTCCAATTTGCACAGAGTAAAACTCCAGCAGCTGCTGATCTCGCCAATCTAGTTGTAAACGATTATTAGTTGCTTTCCCACTCCCAGCACCATCCACCACGTCGCCAGAGTCGTTGTCGGGGTTCGTGGCAAACAAACTGACGTAGTCATAGTCCTCTGGCTCCTCTTTGGCTTCCTTTTCAACCTACGCAAATAAAAAAAGAGTGTTATTTACACTTCTTACAAATGTGATGAGAAAAATCTATATTTAATTCACAGATATCCGTTAGAGAGGAATGTTTTTCCAGGAATTACTACTCATTCCCAAAGAATGTAGACAGTATCATCTTTTTATGGGCATTACATCGCACTGCGGGGTCATTAGTTATAATTAGCTGTTAATAAACTGACTGAACTGACCTTATTCTTCAAAACAAATCAATAAATGCTGGTTGTAATGCTTAACACAGGAAACGGAATTGACTAAACTACCTACGTGTGTGACTCACCACCTTTTAAGGCCAAACGGTATTAACTACTCTTATAAACGACAGAATGAGGTCATACTAATGCATGGATACATTTTACAATTGGTGTGTTAAGGACAATATAAAACCCAGTCACGTATGTATAACCATACTTTACTACTGTACTGTATACGCAACTATTCATGATTTCTCAAAGTGCACTGTTTTTCGTTTTCAATTTCATTAAAACATGCCGATAGTAAAATTAATCATTCCTAAGATAGCCAATAGAAGTTTCTGTCAATTTAAACGGAGACTGAGAATATTTGCTTTATTTTATGAGCCTTTGGAATGTGGATGAGCCGGGAGAGCTCATGATTTTGTAAAAGGAACTTACAGAATTTGCCATGGACTGCTGAGGGCGATCTCCTTCCTTGAACAAAGCTGAAGAGTTGAAAGCGAGAAAGTTAGCGATTTCTGTCACATAGTGAGTGAGACTACGTGTGCAAAGTACCAATTGATCTAGAGCGTCGGGAGCTGTGTTTTTCTCATTAGAGCTGTGGGCAACGCTCAGACGATCCACTGACCAAAAGTAAGCTTCCAACTCATCCAAATCCTTTTGAATGATTTGTGAGGCATTGATCAGTGGAGTCAGAAGACGATGCAATTTCTTTAGAATTCCTTCATCTCCCAACTTTCGTGCGTTTGACAAACTTCTAGAGCAAAAGTCACACAAGTCCTGTTAAACAAATACAAAAAATTAATTAAATTTCATTTCATCATTCGAGAACGCTAAATATCACTCTGTCATGATTTACGAGCTTTCAACACGAAGAGCTTCGTAAACAAAATAATAATTGCCTGCAATTCATAATGAATGTAATGATATACCTATATAACATTCCGAAACACTTCTTATGAAGAATTATTGAGTATAAATTTTATTAGGTAGTTGTAATATGATAATTAATATGCAAAATTAAAAAAGTAAATAATGGACTGGGGCTGGGTAGCATAAAAAGCTGCTAAACTGGAGAGCTTAATAATTATTGTATATGTGATGTGAATTGAGATCAATAAATAAATGCATGCGTAGATGTCCAGGTTTGAAGTAAGTCAAAAGCCACCATGCATTCCTCTAATAGCTCCCTACATAAACACTAAACTCATAATCAAGATAAAGATTAGACTACAAAATAACGCGTACAAAAAAGGTGTAAAAGAATTTGGGGTTTGCATATATAAGTGGTTCCCAGTAGTATGAGTATAACTGTGGGAAGTCTCTAACGATAAGTAAGTGCTATGAAAAATAGATCTTTTACATATAGCAAAGCCTTCTGTTAATTCTGTGTAACCGTTTAAGTGGCTTACCTTTCAAGGTAAACTTCTACTCGTAAACATCTTTGTTTTGTACCTACCATAATAACACAACGCATTATAGTACTATGGTAGGTACACTTAAAAGACATATCTCTACACGAACGCCCGCAAATAATACATTAATACATAACATGCTCATTATACGACACAAATGAATACAGATGAGAATGAAGAACACTTAACATAAAAAGTCAGGTGTTTGTGTGTATGTGCCTACATATAATTCCCATATCTCCGCAACACATAGAGAACTTGAAATACAACTTGATACTTTAACTCGACACAAAATACGTGAGTAATATATAAGTTCGTGTGGATAATTTTCGTGAAGACTATTTGCATGTTTGCATTCATAAATGGAGAATACTTTAATAACATGTATTTACAGGTACACCTTAAGGATTTCAGTTTGCATTTTTACACACGATGACATTGTATGTTATGTATTTTTAAGCTATGTATGTACTATATGATGAACAGGTAACGTTCATGTAGCTGGAAGGTATATGGAAAACAATGGAACATGAAAATAGAAATAATAGGTGCAGAAGAACAAAAGTTTGTGGCAATAATAGAATAGTTTAATAATGTGGTTCGAATGGAGCACAGAATGAAATTGAGCAGTTGAATTCTCATCAATGTCACTAACATGCAAACCAATGTTGCCTGTGCATAATGTAGTATTACTAATAGGCTATAATCTTTATCTTGATGGTGTTTATTGCCCTTATATTATTGCACCGTTTCTACTATGTCGTGTCGTGCTAGGAGGTTGCATGTTCTTCTAGTAAATTTAACTAAGTAACGATTCTCTCTCTCGCTCTTCTTCTGAAAAAAGTGCAGTCGTAAAAAAGTATTTAACTATTTGCTCAATTTGTTTGGGCATTAGATTTTTAATTAGGAGACAAACTGCGGCCGTCCGTTCTAATTAATACTTAATTACTGTTAGAAATGAACATTGAGAAACTCAAGGAATGCAATCCAACCAGACATGATCCAAGTTAATGAATATTACTGTTTGTATTAGAGATACTACACTACGATAGGTCAAAGTGAATGCAAGAATGCAACCATTGAGAGAAATCAAGAATTAATTAGACATACCCATAGTCTCCTTTTCCCTCGTCAATTCTACCTAGGCAAGGTGTGCCTAATCTATATAATTAAAATGCTCCCTAATAATGCACAAAGGTACTTATATTTTATTACATTTCATATTCCATGAATTATTCAAATTTTCTAATCTCTTTTTTTACTGTCTCCGTGTCTCTTCTATAGGTATACGGTATACGGCATACTTTTGCAAAAATATATGAAGAAAATAACAAAAGAATTTTACCAACCATGACATGAACATGACAGGTGTATGTTTGTAGGGAACAAATCTTGATAGAATAAAAGCTACACCTAAAATAACAGAGGTTTGAAATAAAACACTGGTTAGGTGAAAAAAGATGTAAGGTTTGTTTGTGAATTTCGTGCAAATTGCAAAGAAAACAATTTTGGATGTCAATGCTAATCTTACAACGGAGATTGACTTGACAATCCCACAGAATGAATGGTTAGAACCATTATACTGTATACACATTATGCTTACGAATAATGCATATCGCCTACTTTAATGATGAAAAAGTTGAAGACATGCTAATTTATTCGCAGTCGTAAATCTGTTTGTTTCGGTGAAGCGAGAAAATGAAACCAATTTATTCTGACAAGGCAACTACCCATAAGTAGTACTTGTAATATGAATGGGTTCTAGAATTTCATTTTTACACACCTACTCTCATTCTCCTTCATTCTTCTCAAACCATTATGTACATCTGCCGGAAAAACTTTTTCGAAAGAAGGAAATGTCTGCAATCTAGTATTTACATACATACAAGAGAGTTTGTGTATAGACACTCCGTTACTATGAACAGTAAATGCTTTTAGCGAAACAATGCAAACATTCGGTTATGCTAGAAAGGAGTTGAGAAAAGACCTAGAAGTTTAGTTTATTCTCAAGACGGAGGATGAAAAAACTACAAGCGGGGATAAAAAAGAAAGCGTGTGCTCACGGAGGAAAAAGGAAGATGCGTTTTGGGTTTTGTGTGTTTAGTACTCTGCATCTACATTATTGATTATAGTTCTTACTTTAATAGCCAAGTTGAGACGTGTGGCAGAGAATCGAATTTCAGGCAAAATTTCCGTCAGGATATTCTTCGTTCTCCATTTCGGTTTGCTTGTATGATCTAAAATGGACTGGATGCTTTTGACAACTTCCTGTCTCAACTTTTCACAAACAGACACCGCTGCTTTGGGTCCAAGAGGTAGTATTTTCACTTCGGAGGAACCCGATCCCGCTACACTGTTGTCTAGCAGATGACTTACACTACCCATGGAACTCGTTGTCGATCTGCGTTCGTTGTGATGTCGATAAGGAGCCGATGCAGAAGACATCAGGGATGACGAGGATGCTCCAAGTTCCAAGTGTAAATCCCCACTGGAATCTTCAATGCCAATATTTTCTTGACAGGAAAGAGTTTCCGTTGAGTCGCACAAAGACATGACTTTTCTTGGATGAGAGACAGGGATGTCGTATGTCATTCCTCCATCGGCCTCTGAGGAAGAATTCGTTTGAATGGAAGTACAAGACGCAGCAGAAATGGAAGCCATTGATCCCAAACCTTGAGATGATCTGTAGGAGGAGACGTTTCGCGTTGAAGAACTTCTTGGTACATCGTATAATTCATCTATTGATTGGTTTCTTTGGAGATTCGCCATGCTGCTGCCACCAGTCAAAGTGCTAGTATTAGTTCCTCCGCCAAAATCACTGTGAACGCTTCGCACGCTTCCGGGACCTCTAGAGTGATGTCCATATCCATAGCCACTGTAGCTACTATGACAGGAACTGTTGCGACTTCTTACTAAACCGGCTCCCGGCCCATTTGTACTGCTCACACTCATGCTCGAGCTATTTACACTGGCGTTGCTATTACTCAAGTGTCGCAGGTGATGACTTTGTTGGGACACTTGGTCATATTTTGTCTCCATGTGATTCACATAACTTTTTACACTGCGAGGCACATCGTACATATCCAGACTGTCTTTGGAATCACTGTTAGCAATACTTAATCCGATACCGCTGCTGGATATCGACATAGAACTCGGGGGACGACTAGAAGGAGGATTGTTTGGAGGAGGGGCAACAGAAGAACTTCGTGGAACATCATAAAGTTCTTGCATTGGGGGAGAGAGGCCTGACACCATACCGATGCCCGACTCAACTGATTCGGGCCGCACTGAGGAGCGGAAGCTCTTATTGTTAACTACTCTACTACGACGAAGAATTACATCGTTCTGGCTGGGGGGAACATCATCGTCGATGTACAAAAGGGGAAGGGAGTTACTTGGTAATGTGGTTTCCGGTTCCGTCTTTAAAATTGAGGAATTTACAATAGTATGGGATTTGGGTGGGGAAGGAGTTCTTCTGTAAAAATTTCTCCCGCTAGGTTTTCTCCTGGGAGGGGGAGGAGGTAAATCTGCGTTTAAAATATTAGAATTGCTGTCAGTAGACCCATTCGATGAATCGGAATTGGAAGAACTTCGGGCAGACGACGCATTCGAAGAAGCTGGACTCAATGAAGATGGAATTAAAGAAGGAAGGGGCAGGAATTTCGGAGCTGTAGCTATTGCAGCATCAGGGGATCTCTGTTGCCGTCGTCTTCTGGCTAAGGATTCTCCAAATGTTGCTCCATATGTAGGAAGTTCAAATTTGGGAACATCATAGAGTTCAAGTGGACTAACTTTTGTTATTGTAGTTGAAAGTGGCAGGAAAGGTGTGGGAGCGTGGACATCATTCTGTTCTTCTTCCACGTTATCGTTGCAGTAGATAGCACTTGGTCGTCTTGTGAGAGTTGAACTTTCAGTATGAGATCGAGGAACGTCATAAGTTTCGAGGATGTGAGGATCTATTCCAAGTGGCTGTGCTCCTGACTTAGAATCCGAAAAGCTCTCTGGACGCTCCTGAACAATATGAAAATAGTGAGAAAGTTAGTTTTGATTACTGTCATAACAATTTATATTTATGCCCACAGAATGCTACATCTGTGATGTGACCAGATCTAGAGAGGCTTATGTCTTGGGAAGATAAAGACACTCAAGAATAACAATAAATTCAGTTATTAAGATGCATAATACATCCAACAGCTATGTGGGAGATATTTTCGCATAACTGTACTATTACCGTACTACCGATATATCTAGGTAAACCTCTATTACCTATACCATACTCAAGTATCCCAATGACAGAACCCATATAAAAATTTTATGCAGGATCGACTATTTTCTAACCAAACTTGATTCTGGCCTAACCTAGCTAACCAAGAAAAGAGTACACATGCAATGCAAACCACAAGATACGCATGAGGACACTCTTCTAAAGGATTCTACACGCATTCGAGGATTGTGGAAAAGTCTAGCAGCTTAAAAAGACAAACTATTCATCGTGATTTGTATTTTTATTGCGTACTTGCCGTTTGTTGGACGTGTTCAGCCAACCAAATGACTTAATACAAAATACTGGAGAGAATTGTATGACTGTGTGGAACTAATCGAAATTCTACACTTGATCGAGTCCACTAAAGAAAGTGGCTTCTGCACCTACGTACCTAAGTTTATCTGGAACAGTGTACCGTAAATAGTAAATAAAAGAGAAAACTCAATTTGCATTTTTCCTATTGATTCAAAACTTCAAAGGATTAAAGATGCTACCTACTACTACTACCCACTTAGCTTTCGTAATCATCGTGGCATTATATTTTATATACATATGCAGTTTATGTGCATATAAAATATACTATTTACCTCTATAAAATTATTCTTAACCCGAAACAAAATCTTTTCAACCTACAACATACAGCGTAAACAAATATGTATACCCTCTACAATTGTGGTTCCTGGCTGTAATATTAAAATAAAACACCTAAGTAATAAATCCGAAGATTACGTGTTGTAAGTTGGCTAATAACCTCCGTGTTTTGTTTCTAGCAGGAATTTCTCTTTGGAATCACTTAGTTCTTTACATTTTGTGATGTATGGATGCTACTAGCTGTTATTACCTCTTTCCATGCTTGTGCAAGCCGACACAATGCAATGGTAGTTATAAATACCTAAAGCGGAAAGAGACTGTGGGAGTTGGTAAAGTGTAATTTCAGGTTTCAAATCACATTACACGCATATACAGAGGAGTTCCTGTGGAAGTAAAAACTACCTTTCTTTCTATACACTCTTTTACCATTTTGCTACGTAATCTAATGTCAGTTTACGTCACTTCCGTAACCGTAACACAATCAACTTTTACGTATGGCTGGAAATGGAAATTGATTTTAAATAAAAAATGCTTTCTTCGAATTCATGTGGGTGTACTTCCTTATTCTGGGCAATTTGTACCTCATAACTTTCTACACTTGCCTTCATATATTATCACAGTTATTTCATACCGTACCAGCTACCAGGTTCAACATTACCATTTAATAATTCCATATAGGGAGTTAAATCACAAGAAGATAGCAATAGTATGTTTGCATGCAAGTCTGCAATAATAAATCTCAGTGTACTTGCCTTATACCATTGTTATTAAAGAAAGTATCATTTCAACACATTACCAGGTAATAAAAAGATTTTTACTGTAGTATAGTAATGAATAGGTTTATGATAGAATGGATCTACTACACAAACATCTAACTGTAGCAATACCTATAACTAATAATAAAGCAAAGCATGCAAGAGTATATAGTATACATTCAGTCGATTCAGAGTTGAACCGGCGTATTTACTAATTGCTAAAGGATTATAAGTAAATGTTTAAATATTCCGAGACTAAAGTGCAATTTGTCTATTTATTTTACAAAGAGGAACAAACCTATTGATTTTCCACAAAATTCCAGGAGGAAAAGACGGGCAACTGATGAGTGATAAGTGACACTAAAGTACACGCATATACTGTTATTTTCATCTCACAAGTGAAATGTGTACAAGAGAAAGGGCAATAATGGCTTCTACTACTAGTATGGGAGAGATTCTCCTTCATATATTATTATTACCTTCAAGCGAGAAAGTTTCTACAGATGCACTTCTCTCTGCACTCTTATAAATTGAAGCTGAGAAATGGGGGAGGAAGATAAAGAGACTCCGACAGTAAAGAAAACAACGGGAGAACACACACACACAAACGGAGTTTTGTATGCGTCACTACAGGAGGATCTGTGTAAGAAGACAACTTTAGCTACAAGAGACAGGAGAGAATGAGAGAGTTGTCAGTCGACGGTTCTCCTTCTCCACAGCCGCAAATGGTATCCGAATTTATATCAATGGATGTAGCATTGTTTGTATTTGTAGTAGTAGTGACGTATTTTAAAAACCTTTCGGTTTTTCTACTAATGCCACCATTTCAGTTTCACTGAATACAAAAAACGACGGTGAGCCAAATAGAATATTGCGGTACTTTATTTTATCCCGTGTCTAGACTACGACTTATGGATAAACTCTTGGACTAAACTAAACTGAATAAATAAGGAGCAGTTTGTGTGTGCGGACAAAAAATCGGGTAGCTGTTTGTAGCAGCAGACTGAACAGAACTAGTGAAATGTTATGATGCTGTTCTGTAGTTGTAGTGGTAGTGGTAGGATTGGCGTAGATTCTTCCCTTAAGAGTGGATGTTGATGTGTGCAGTGCTTGTCTGCCTGGAGAAGTAAACTGAACTGAACTCTAAAGACATTCGGGGCAGAGGGGACGCATTACATCAGCACAGTACCCGAGAATCAAGTCCTGCCTGTTGGGGTTCGCTTTCTCTCCCGTCTCGTTGTCGTTTCTATTTCATGGACATGAAAGGCTCCCGTACTATTCCACTCCGCATATATATAGCGACGAAAACCAAGAGGGTGCTACTCTTTCAACCACTGCACTATATACACAATAATATTGCTGTATACGAACATTGAACTTTTTTGCATTACATTTCATTCCCATTTTGCCTTTCTTTAGTATAGTAGTAGTCGGGAGTTCGGGAGTCGTAGTAGTAGTAGTGTGTTGGTAGCGCTGCTATTATTCTTCAGAGAGAAAGAGCTAGTGGGATCATCAGACCTTTTTGCCTGGCACAAAGTACACATCCACTTCTAGGTGGTAGGCACCTAAAACATTATACGACTGCATAGGTCTGTTCTTCAGCAGTCAACATAAGTATTACAAGTTTACTCCTTACAGCTTACCCGACTTCCTTTTATTGTTCGCCCCATGCGCCGAAATATTGATCACTACAACAGTCATAGTCACACCATACATTTGTATGTACAGCACATTTCTCTAATATGTAACTCAACTATAATATCACCAACTTATTCCATTTTATTCTATTATTTTCACAGGAAACTCAAAACCTAAATTCTTATAGCACTTTAGGTGTGTAGTTTCCAGAACAGCAAAGAGATTTCACACAGACAGACAGACAAACTTATTAGTGTAGTCGACGTGCGCTAACAACTCACATGCATTTCCAACAAACCAGAAAATTGCCACGAGTTTCCTTTCCACAGACTTTCTCCTGTTTAAAGGAATACTATAGAGAGGTGGAGATATTATAACGAGCTATTTTATACGTATGCTGCCTAACTAACTGTATCGCAAATATAACACGCTAATGCCAACCTACCCAGTTGGGATTGACGGAAGTTACTTACGTTTCCTATTCCTAGGTAAACGTCTACACAGGAAATCTGCCTAATCTACTACACTACTATATAGCTATACGTAAAACTACGCCATCAGAGTTCCTCCGACTAGAACAACTACAACATCATGACATAACGAAATCAACGAGAAACATTCTCTGATTCCTTTCTAAAGAAGTACTTATATGTATGCATCTGTCTATATGAAGCTGATAAATTGACGGAGGAAACGAACTACAATCTGTGAGACTCTCTGTCAATGCCATTTAGACCCACTAGACATTCGCTCGGCACTTCTACTAGCAATTTAATACTGTGTTGTGGAAGATTGAGAGTTAGAGACTAGTCAAGAGGTAAATTGCCTTTCCACACAAAATCAAAAGCCATTCTCTTGTAAACCACGGAATTCATCTTCAGAACTACTGTCGGCTTGTTTCTCCAGTAGTAAATGACAAACTCAAGCTTTAAAAGGCTTCCTCAAAGAATCTCACTAATAACTCTTCCACAAAGTTTCAATTTCACTTTCCTCGACTGCATCTTATAAATAGAAATCCAATACTAATAATAAATGCTAAAACACAAAGAGCAAAAACAAGTGTGCTCTTCATAACTATATCTCATATATCAATCACTGACTCATTCATAATTGCATTAGTCAATAACAATGTTAGTGTTTACTTTACAATGTAATCAAAGAACCGTCGCTGGTAGATTTGAATTTACAATGTCAAATTCAGATTCTATTCTGTAAAATAATATTACCTAAAATATTTACGTTACTAAAATTGCAACTTTAGATTGATTTTACGAAACTTAGTTTGTTAAATTGATAAATAATTTGATTCACTTTGTATAGTTAATAATTTTAAGAAGCCGATACACGCGAGCGACCTAATTACCAGCGATGTGAAAATTGATAACAATATAACACACCTTTGTCTTTGAGTGGGAGTTGAGCGAGTTAAGGTGTGTGGGCTCTGTGTGTTTGTAATGAATGTACGTGATGGTGTGGGTGGGATTAAACATCGATTTCATTATTACACCATTTAGTAATGTACTCGCTGTATAAGGTACAATATAAACTATAGAATAAATACTGTGGTAGCATGTTTTGTGTATTTGTATATACTTTTAGACACTCCACGCTTTTGTTTTACTTGTTTGATCCTGAAAACATTGTGTTGCTCGACTTATGAAGCAATTAAGCTATTTCCTACATGATCTCTCTGTCCAAACTGAACTACCTGCCTATCATGGTATTAAAAGGTTCGTTTGGAAATAAATTGGTAATGTACATATTTACTGCATTAGCAACTTGTAATGGAATCATACAACACAGGACATTGCTGTATACTATATACCTTCCTAGTTGGTTTGTGAAACTGTGTTTGCATTTTTTATTCAGGGGTGTTCTTTGTAAATAATGTATTCTACATATATGGAGTAAGTAGTAAGTTAATGACATTAATGAGAGTGGATAATATAAGTCTGCCTACACATACTACGCTGTATACTAGAAATGTAAATGTACATTCAAACATTAATTAAACCATCAGCTTTGTTTCCCAACATACAATTCTATACACAATGGAAGTTTGCAGACGCATCGGTCAGTGGCTTTGACTTTAGGACTTTGATTGTACCTACCTATAATACTACGGTCATTGTTTCTAAATCTAATCTTCATATGTAGTTAACTGATAACAGGACAATTCAATGTTGGAAGTTGAAATTGAATTGAAATCAATTAAAGGTATTGATGTTTCATTCACTCTGTGGGGGTGGGGATAAAATGTCCTTGCATGAGAGTTAGTTGAAAGGGAAAGAGTTAGTTGGAATAGAAGGATACAAAATATATTTGACTTTTAGTGTATACTCCTAAACATAGAACGTACTAGAGAGAATGTAAGATTGCCCAAAAAGTCAGCATCAAATTACTTAGCACAAGTTCCTTAATTTTGTTACGTGACATTCCCTACTTGGCTATTGGAGAGTGAATTTGATGATTCTAAAGAATTTGCTATAAGACAGTTTTTTGCCTGGTCTTGTGAATATTTGTCTAATTCAGCTCTCGTTTTACCAAGTTTTTAGCTGGTCTAAATATAAACTTGATGGAGGCATGAGAGAATCATTAAGGTCTTAATGTTTTTCGTTTCCCTTCTGTTTTTTGTCTTTTGTGCTGAGTGGGAGAAAATAAAAGACAGAGTATGAAATGAAATGCGAAGCGAATGCAAGTGTCTTCTCTGTTTGTTTCTTCTTTTGTGTGCAAAAAGATTAGATTTATCGTCAGCTATATACAGCGACTACTTCCACCATGGCAAAAAGATTGCTTTCTCTATACTAACAATAACTCTCATTCTCATTTGTACACGGCACAGCGCATCTGTTATCGAAGACTTGTATTGACTGCAAAGTAGAGTTGACATTTGACTGTGCTATAAAGTAAACACTTGGGTATTGTTTGTCGTTTGTTTTTAGAGAGATTTACTTTTTTCTTAATTGCAACGTATATGTAAAATTCAATGCGAGGAAATGCCAAGATAGCAAAAGACACACCGGAAAAAATAACAGTGTTTGGCTTCTCTAAGAATTTCTACTTATAAGGTTTCCCGAGTTGTAGAAAACAACAGAATCTTTGTTCTACTTTTTCTGAATAGGTTTGTGAATGAATATACTAAATAGATAGCATGCAACTTGGTAGGAAGGGAAGGCCGGCAGAAAAACCTGGATAACAAAATAAACGTGCTGCTGTGTTCTGAGATAGAAAAGATGCCGATGCATATGCCGGTATATGAATACAAGTGTATTACTTAAGTAATATGTACGCTGTACTATTCTCTGTACCCAAATTCTATATCCTTGCATGGAATACTTCTACATTGTAAATATCCTGGAAGATAATTTCATTTGCCTCTTTCAATCTTTCACAAAGAGAAAAATGTAAAAGTACCTCACTTGTTTCTCCAACCTATTATGAGCCTACATACATAATGTAACTACACACAGAAGAAAAAGGCTAGCATCATGTTATTATCAATACAGACGTTTTATCCCAAGATCATTTGCTTCTGCAGAAAATACACATTATTAGAATTTCTGGCAGCATCACGCGAGATAATAATGTTAACAAAACAAGGTTAATACTTACGAGTACAGTTTTTGCGCTGGGCTTCGGTACAGAATATTTATCTTCCAATAGTTCCAAGTAATTCCCCGGACAGATACCCTGCAAAGAGAATAATACAAATTATCAGTTTCTTAACTTGCTGGAACAGATTAGTCGTATAAACGAAATTGGAGGATAACTTGTGTCGACAGATACGAAACTTTTCGTTGTCTCGTATTTATTCAAGTACATATTTTTGTACATGGAATTTTTAACAGTGCTTAAACACAAGTACAAGCTCAATAAATTTATGTATATACTATGCTTCTCAAGAAAAAAACAAAATTTACAAAGTTACATAAATGTTATTATGCATAGTAGGTTTGAATCAAAATTCATATTATGAATTTTGATCAATGTAAATTTATGTACATGTAATTAAAGTGTATAAATAAATTTCGAGAGTGCAATAATTACAGTTATGAAAAGAAATCGTGATTTGTGCAAACTAATGGCAATGCTTTTGTTTAAATGTCTTAATACTGCAAAATTGAACGTACCAAATAATTGAGTTGAATATGTTTATGTGCCATTACAATCTACTCAATATGTTTGCACTACACTCTATAACACTAAAGAATTATTTGCTTTACGGTTAATTTTTAGCACTTATTAAGCTAACGTTTTATTATTACATGAGTTATTATATAATGAAGTTCCCTGCTGTAATAATACCAATTGTTGTACGTGTAGCGTAATGACACTGTGAGTGTCATCAATCAGAATTGTTTTAATACTACGCACCATATACCTACCATATGTACAATGTAAGAAAATTCCCTTATAATATTTATGGGAAGTTTGGGCATTATTATAGTTGAAGCAAACTTATTCATAAGTATTCTATTGTTCTAGTTCTTGGCCATTATTTCATCTCGTGCATGGCGAATGACTACTTTACTTATACTCGTGTAGTAAAGATTGAGGGTACACTTGCCACTTGATACATAAAGATTTTTTTGTCTTAGTGGAGATGTGGACTAATCTTATGTCGTCTACTACTGAAGTGGAGTCGTTGGACTTTTTAATAATCCACAACTGTCATTTTGTATTAGGTATATTATTTAGTAAAGTATTTTATATGTCTACCACACAGAATATGACATCTATACTTGCTAGTTACTCGTATTTTACTATGACATGACACAATGCATTTTAGCATCATAAAGCAATAATACCAGAATTTATTAGTGAATGGATACTTGTAGGCATTATATGTTTGTTTGTGTGGATGTCCAGGAGAATCCTGTTGTATTTTTCGAGGGACCGTCTGTGGGGGTTGAGAATTTTATTTTGTAGTTCACATGTGTGCACTACACCCATGTTCTTACCAATCAACATCAATTTACAAACTGCTCTTTCTGTTTTAGACACTTTTCCAAAACAAAGATTCTACTTTATACATGTCAAGCAAGGCCGGAGGGAATATAAAAGGTCTCTAAACTTTCTGTTAAAAGTTAAGGCTATATATCAAATACTGAATTAAAGAAACTTGTTGAATTTTTTACGAAACACCACTACCACTACTACAATCGAGTCATATTGATATTTGTATACAGTGCATTTACATGTAAGGATACTGCGGAAAAGTATCCCTGACTTATATTAAAAGAAGATGGGCAGTTCTATTAACCCGAACTCTCAAAGAGCAAATGCATGAAACCCTTATTCGCTTTATATATGCCTATATCCTATATAGGAACAAGTATCTCTGACATTAATGCATTTATACCCTGGTTGAGACAATTGAAACATAAAAATTCAGTTCAGTTGCAATGCAGGAAGAATTGATACATAATATTATGAACTTTTTTGTTCCCTCATCATCATTTTGCTCCTATCTTTTCTGTGTACCTATATAATATCTGCTTAAACGTGTAAAGAGAAGATTACACGGTTTAGCAGGGATCAAGTACATTACACGTACCTAATAATGACAGTTGAGTAGAAGGGAGTTGAAAAGGTTTCATCGGCCCTTAGGGCAGCTACCTTTAAATAATGGCACATAGATAAACACAGTTGTAAAAAACCCGACCCTACTATAGTGTATATGTATCCACGGCTAATTAACGGCTGCCAATTTGAATCAAGCCAAACGAAACCCTTATCAAATCAAACTTCACAGATCAACATACAAATACAAGCTTTGTTTTACAAAGGCTATGCTAACAAACACATGCGTTGGGATAGATACGATACGAATAATCAGAAATCTATTACACTAACGCCCATTTCATATAAATGCAGTAGGATGAACCTGTATCGAAGAAATCATGCAACCAAACTATGAGTAAATGAGGAAAAATGAAAAATTGCACGAAAAATGCATAAAGACTGTAAAGACAATCCAATTCCAAGTCTTTTCCCATTCCTGTCTATATTCTTGAAGGGATTCTCAGAATTGTATGTAGAAATGAGAAATCTGCATATCGTGAATTCATGAAGGTAACTATTAAAATGGTTTATTGTATAACTGCACCTCTCTTTTCTGTCGTTCTACACAAACCTTTTCACACTGAACCCCTCATTACAGTTATTTACGAGTCGCCGTTAACTAAAAAAGTTGCTCTCCAAAACTCTGAAGAAAAATTGAGTTTTACAGAGATATCAAACAATTCAATTGCTATTGCTCTTGTTGTGTTGTGCCAAGATTATTAAAAAGAGATTAAAAGAGAAGCATGCAAGTAGTTGATTAGGTATTTGTCCATGTATGTACCAAATAATAAAGTGACATGCCTTTCCAAGCTAAAAGAGTATTGTGTTGAAGGTTACTTGCAATGTTTACACATGGAATTCTCATGTCAATTTTAAAAATACATTTATAACGAGCAATAATTGTATTATAAAGTTAATAGCGTTTATAAAGATGCCAATGTACAGTAAATGTATATAAGTCTTGTAAAACTTATATAAAAATGGAATTTGATGCGGAATTCGTTTGCAAAAGCACGTTTGCTGCATCTAAGACTGCATTTACATACATTATGCGAGGACTTACACGATTCTGCTCTACATGCAAGCGAAGAAAGGAAAAAAGTGATAACGACTGAACACATGGGGAAATAATACGTACGAGTTCATTCTTCGAATGATTAAACTTAAATGATATCTCCTTTAACATTCTCCGAAGCGTATCTTAGCTATAAAACCTAAACAATAGAGAGGCTGACTCCTTCATTAAACCTGACCTGTTCATCCATCTTAATTCAACTCGAGATAATATCTACTCTGCTCTACACGATGGGCATTTTGTATTTTTGTAAGAACAGACTTAATTGAATTTCCTGAATTTCATAGACCTACCTAAGTGAGTTAGTTAGATTTCAAAAAATGTGGGCTGTATAGCTACAATATAGTCGATTGTATAATATATTTTGCCCTGCTCATTCGAAATGCACCAAGAAATGACAGGACTCTTTAACAGCCATCATTTCCTAACTTCTTTGCATATGAAATTTATGCAATAAGATGTTACAGTGAGAAAAATGCTACAAGAGAAAATCGTATAGCTATACAAAGTGTAATAAGATGGACATGATTATTACCCTGAGTATGAGTGTACTTGCATGTGTGATCCTGCTGATCGTGTATCTCCATATCTAAATACTAATGAGTTAACGCAGATTTGTGAGAGTGATAAATAAATCGAAACAGTGTTATAACCTTCAATCCACCATCTGCCAGCAATCTCACCCCGAGTCGCTTTTATTGTTAACGTAATTAATTGTAGGTATCATGTTTTCGTTTATTGTTCGTGTATGCCCACTGTTATAATTACATTTTGGGGAGATCAACTTCAAACAATCTCACATTTTCTTAATCCAATTACACTGCATAATACAAACCTATCATATTTCTTGCATAGTTCAATATGACTTAATATGTTAAACTGATTTATGTAAGTACATCAAACCAATAATAATAAACCCGAAACAATATGAACTTGAAATGGTTGTAAGAAATTATGCAGTTTGGGACCTCACTTACTCACACCGTGGAATGGCCCACAAAAGTGGGGAAAGAGATTCAATTGTTACTGTTACTTCTAATATTTGTAATGAAATTGTCCCAAAAAACATTAATAAATTTTAACATTTTTATGTAAAACGAGAACTTCTCATGAATTTTACTGACTGGTTACAATTCATAATGAAAATCATAAATATATTAGGTTACTAATTCTTCAATTTCTGAATTTTAACTAATTTTAAAATATTTACACATAATATACCTAATAAAGGATTTATAATGATTATTTCATGCACCATACCATAGCTATAGGTATAGTATCACCATTCTTTGTAAAATATGACTAAGCGACCATAAGTGTTGTTTAATGTTAATTACAGGTAAGCAATCTAATCGAAGCAAACGTGATATTTCTAAGGTTGAAGGAAATGTCAATAATAGAGCATTACCTACAAGTAGGTAACTTATAAATTGGCATACAGATAGACAAACACATGAGTAGTGTACTTGCAACGGAACATGTGTTGTAATAAGCCTACACTACGCTAGAGAAAGAGATTCAATTGTTATACAGTTACTGATTTGTATTTGTAATGAAATGTCCCAAAAAAGGATAAACATTTTCATGTAAAATGAGGACTTCCCTTGAATTTTGCTGACTAGTTACAATTTATATTTATTTCGATATATTATACAGATATATTTGGTTTACTATTCTGTTTTTCGTTTGTTTTGTTGTTCATTGTTCATAAAAAATATTAACACAATAGCATTTATGATGAATGTTTAATGCACCACAGGTATATCACCATTATTTGTAAAACATGACTAAGCGACCATAAGTGTTGATTAATATTAATTGCAGGTAAGCAATCTAATCGAAGCAAACGTGATATTTTTAAGGTTAAAAGATATGTCTATAATAGAGCATTACCTACAAGTATAGGTAACTTATAAATTGGCATACATATAGCAAGAGTATAATTTCAACATTTAATAAAACGATTTTAAAGAATGAAATAGTTCCATGTAAAGAATGTGATTCTTACCCTTTGTCCTCGAACAGTGCACATCCACCATCCTGGTTGTCCTTCATAATCGATTTCGATTACTGTTAAAATGTCTCCTTTCCGAAAAAGCAGTTCATTTTTGGACTCGGGTTGATTTGTGTATAAAGCTCGGGCTAAGACCCCCACAGATTTTTCCATCATGTTACCTTCCACGTTGGCAACAATCAGGACACTGAAATCGAAAATAAAACTTTAGTTACTCTTTGATTGCAATCTATATGTACTTGTCTATTATATAAATAATTGTAGTATCGCTTTATTAATTGAGGTGTTACACAAATAAATATCACAAACTTACAGGTTGGGTATGAACTTTATGTAAATGTAATTGAAAAAATGACAAATGGTTTTGCCTGATTCTCACTCACTCGAGGAAAGAGGAATCAAATTTGTCCGTATCAAGTTTTAGTAAGTATTTAAGGCAAAACTGTAATAACAGCTTTACAGATTAATTGCTATCAGTAAAAAGTCCTAAAGTAACAACCTCTATCCTTTTTCATATCTCTACACTCTTTTCCAAATACATGACCCGCTTATCTTTATTATGGAGTAGTAACTACTCTACTATTACACATTTTTATTTCCTATTATCTTTTTTTATCGCATCCGCACAACACATGCGTTTTATTATCGCTAATTGAAATGAACACTAAAACAGCTAGAATTTCTGTTTTCTACTGCACTAAAGTAGTCATAATATTATGTAAAATTGAGTACATTTTGTATTAAACCGAATTTTATTTATAGTAAACTAGCAATGTTTTTATGTATTTTATCCTGCATAAAATGTAGTTTCTATTATATGCATTGTTTTTCCTGTGGTGCTAGGAGGATTAAGGAAATAAAGAGACGAGGAAAAGTCTATGGGCTAGTAGTATTCCTTATGTAATAGTAAATAGTAAGTACAGCAGTAGTAGTAAAGTCGGACTGTGAGCAAAAAACTATATTTATATTGCATTCGCATTCAAAGCTAAGGCTATATAAATAAAGCTAATGACTTTTCCCAAGACGGTGGTGGTGTGTTTAGAACAAGGAGTTTTTGTGGTTTAAACTTCTTTGTTGGTGCAAAGGAAGTTATACACAGGCTCTAGAAAGAAGATGTGGGTCTTTCCAATTTCTGTCATTGTAGCATGTAGCCAAAAGTGTTCATGTATATTTACTTTAGCAACTGAACTTGAATTCACATTAGATCCCTGCACGTGCTAATAAAAAGCCTCAACACACAGAGCAGCCAACTATAAACATTAACTATACTTCATACAACTTTTATATTATTAGAATTAATCGAGTTTATTTGTACAGCAGCCACATTACTTGCATTACATTGCATTCTATAGTACACTACATCTGTGTGTCTATATCTGCCACACATAAAGCTATGGGCTTTTAAAGTGGCACAGACATCCAGTCTGTCAAGTCAAACCGGAGAAGCTCCGTACAAGTGCAAAGACTCATTAACTCTTTTAGTACTAAACACTCTCAGCGTAGTAAATTAAATGGAGCTTATTTACGATGTTTCTCATTTGATTCTTTCTTTCTCTCTGACTCTCAAGGCTTTGCAGACTGTGCGTCGTTTTTAAACAATATGTCAGTAGCTGGTCCACAATAGATTCAATGACGGCAAAAAACGTTGGCGTTTTTCTCGTGTCTTCTCAAAACAAAATTTATGTGTACTCAATTTACAGTTTTGTGTAGCATACGTCTATGTAATATCATTGCAATTGCACAAAACCTTAATAATAATGAAACTTTTTAGGAGTGACATAAAATAATAAAGTCAGATTATCACGCAAGGTGATGTCCTTAACTAGATTTTTGCCATTAGGCATCACTCCAATAAATTATTCGCTACTAGATAGAAAGTAAGGCAATACTTACACACACGAGATGTTTTGCTTTGCTTTGCATGTACAATTCACATATACATGATAAATATTTTGCATTTTGTGTACATTTATTTGTAGGATGGTCTGTATGTGCCTAGTATATGTGTGTATCTACATTTTGTGTATCTCGACAGGTGGAAATAATGGATTTGTTCAAACAGAGTCGGTTCATCTTGAGTCAATAGTGTAATTAGCCTTGTTGTTTGCCTTTGGATCTGCATACATGCATAAGAGAGGAGTCGAAAGCATTGAGTGAGAGAACAGTGACATAAAAGCTAAAAAGGAATTACAAATTATCATCCGAAACGGAAACGTACGCAGATAGAGTGACTATTATGGCAGATTGAAATACATGGGAACATGCAATGATTGTAGCAATGTACAGGAATTTACTATGTGAGCACATTGTCAAAATGTCAATACAACGCACTTCTCATGACACATACTCTGACTACATCAACTATTAACTTTTATAACAGGAAAAAACAAAGAAGCTTTTATGTTTCTATTCCAAGTTAAGTATTGTATGCATGCCTTTGCAAGATATGCCACATTGTCAATTGTCACACTATATGCATACTATTTATATTTGTAGCTGACATAGACAAAAAGATTCCACTTCACTATGCACGTTATTATTTTTATTCTTCACTCTCATGAATGACACATAACATTCAAAGAGAACCCCAGGCATCAATAACGTCTTGTTAAACCAAAACTCCTATACTAAAGGACACAGAGACGCAATATTCGTTTGAGTATTATAATCATTATCATTCTGTCTCATGGAAGTTTAGATTCTGCTGGGTAATGTGTCTCCTGTCTATTGTCGCCATTGTCGCAGTTTTATTGTTTTTCTTAGTAACCTATACAATACAATGCACATTACTATTATTAGGCACAATATCAGCTGCACAGCTAGAGATAAAAATTTATAAATAATTGAGTCACTATTTATGTGCAATGAAAAACATTTTAATAGTGCCTGTGGCATAATTCATAATAAATACAATGAGCTCTATAGGAGTTGAAGAACAAAATTAAAAGCACCTCCATGAAAAATTGGTTTGATAGACACGTCACCTTAATGTGTGTACCCACTCAACGGTTTTTCAATTTCTTTCTCTGGGTAGACAGTAAACATCGTTATTGACAAATACAACGATCGTACTCTTTTTACACCTTTATTTGCTCCATAAGCTTGATAAATTTTCACAACTGTTATATAAAGACTAATGGAATATGAATATTCTAATGTAAGTAATTCACTAGGTGGATCATAGTATATCATAGATCATACCGCGATTTCCTACTACATAACTCTCCCTCCGGTCTTCTAGCTTAACACAGTGATGTTTCTAGCAACCAACGAATGTAAAATCCATTGACATGTAAAAAATGAATATTTCTTTTGTACCGGTAAGTTTTAGTCCTGTTAGTAAATACGGATACAGAAAAAAAGTAGGTAAATAGAAATGTGTGTGTTTAGTTAGAGCAGGTATGGCTAAGCATTAAGGTCCACACACAAAACTCATTTACATGAGATATCAACTTTTAATGCACACTGAACAAATATGTACATAAACTAATGTTCCGTGCATATATTTAACACAGTTCGGGTTCTTCGGTTAGGTTGGATATATGTGAGACTTCGTGATAAAGTGTCTCATGTTGACTGTTGTATATTATGCATAGAAACAAATTATCTTGTATTAAATCTACACACGAAATGAATAAAATGAAATTAATATTTGTACCACCGGGTCATTTACCGAGATAAAGCTTTAATGCTCCAAGACTGATTCTATCCTTAGTAAATATAATAATACCTTGATAAATATTACATGAGGCAAAAATTGTATCATGGTATTTTTCAAGCTACAAATCAGACACTGACTGCAAAACTACAATATAGTGGACGACTATAATGATAGGATAGGATAAATAGTAAATTGCATTTATGATTGCAATTTTATGTATCACAGGCCAATTATCCACACTAAGATTAAACAGATAAAATCACCTTAGTCTCATTTTATTGCAACATTTTATCATTTTTTAATATGCATCAAATTAAAAGAAAATATTTCATGCAATAAACAGTCAGCTTAATCTGCGTCCGTCTCACTACATTATATACGTTATCAGTATCATGTAATGGATGAATGCGTCGCAGTCGGTTTTGGAAAAGGCTTTAAAAGTTTAATAACACGATTACTTTTAACGATCGAGATACGTTGCAAGATTGAAATGTATAAAGAGTTTGCAAAGAATAAATATGAACATGAATTCCAGTTGGCCAAGACAGATCCACATTTATTTTTGTAGTGTTATGTAAAATGACTTATAAAACTGGAAGATGGATCTTCACAATTAACAACATTCTTATTGCCCTACATACAATGCAGCTTCATATTAAAGTTTTATCTTGTCTTTATGATGTCTGTCAACGTCTGTCTCAAAGTCTCAACTTCAACTTGTTCTATTTACAATTTCTCCTTGCTACTCACACTCACAGTAATAGGATCAACTCAAAGTAAATTAACCAGGACTGCTAATTGAAACTTGAAATTATGTAATTCAGGCGTCAATCAGAAGTCCTGGTTGATTTACGTTGAGTTGACAAACATGGGAAACTTAAGTAGAATTGTCATAAATACAAAAAATACCTTTACACATTTTAAAAAGTTGAATAAAACCCTGACGCTTACAGTTACATCACTAGTAACGAAAGAGATGTCTATAGGTATATCTATATCATTCACTATGGTATTTCAGATATATACGGAGTAAGTGTGATAAATAAATATAGATACATTACCTTATTTAAACAAACAGTTCCAATAGTACAGCCAGTACTGAATGTGATAAAAACTTTCGACACTTCAATCTTATGGCGATATGATATGCATGGTATTTATAAGGGAACACACTAAGCCACGCACTTGTAGTAAACAAGAGCCTCGAAACACTCAGGTCTACCACCACTATCTTCTATGAACTAGAATGTGGAATTGCTCAGCAACAAATGCTCATTGTGACAGCATGTTAAACGATTTTACCACTAAAAGTAGATTTGATATGTGAAAAGTGTAAACACTCAGGTTCAGTATCGGTGCGAGGTATTTGCATGAAATCAGTATTTATTTTGTACTTTACACCGGGATTCAATGCAATCCATCAGCCAGTAAAGTGAAATGAGATTCGATTTATTGGCTCTCACATTCTATAGGTGTCGAATTATTATCATATACATAGAATGATAACCGTTTCATTCGTAATCACTGTTGCAAGTAAATAATATTAATTCTTGGTACTCAACAACACCTTTTCATATGACACAGGATATGTATTAACGAAGAATTGAAATTTGAGTTTTTCCAAGTATCCGTAGCGAGGAATCATAGATAAATATTATGACTATACGTTTATAGTCTATTCTCTAGACTATGACTATGATAAAAAAAATTAAACAAACTTGCTCCACTTAACACCTTGGAGTATGTACTGTTGTGTATTTATATAAGGTCCTACGTGATATATTTATAAATCCATTCGCTCTTCTAGCATTAAGCCTGAGCTTCTATATACCCTGGTATCAAAATCGGGCACATTTGCGGTTACAAATAGATGTAACGCGCAGAGTAAGTATTCACATGTACTCTTATTAAATTCAACTATGTAACTTTAGTTTTCGTCTTAGCATTGTATTACCGCAATAATGCACTTACCACAATGAGATATGCAATGTGTATAAATAAGCTCACAAATAAAACTGTACTGATTGTAGAGACACTTATAATACACTATAAGTATATTATAATCACACTACGAAGTAAATCGTATACCGAAACGAAATTCCGGAGCAAATCACGATTATAATGCAGTCACTGTCTAAAAATCTCTGTGTTAGTGTAACTTAATGCTGCACTTATTTGTATATTTGCATAGAACGATTGAAAAAATATGTTGAAGCGATGATCCGTATAGAAATGTAGAGAAATCAGACAAGTATCCAAGTATTGATCGAAGTGAGCTAGAAAAAGGTTTAACTTTTAACCTTAACCATTACAAATTAGAAACTATTAAGCTCTTGCGTGCTTACAGAGCAAAAGCTCGTCTTCGACTGCACTGATTGCGAATCAGTATGTATTGTAGCTGCGGCAAGTAGTCGGCACTTGCAATGAAACATTACGTACACACATTCAGTTACTGTGTTGTATATATTCACAACAACACTACTAAACACTTTAAAGTGTCTTGAAGAATTTTCTTTGCTTTGCACTGCAGTGTAAAGTCCCTCACCTTCACTCACAACACAATACTACGTAAGCAGGCACCTACTACCTCACATATAAAACACAATACGTGTAAAACTATACATATTAATTGTAAGTACAGATATATTATTATAGTAGTGACTACTGCAGTTGCCTATATAGTAATCCTATGTTCACGAAAAGTTCATGCAAATAAATATACACTTGCTTAAAGTAAAATCAGATGAAGAAAACTTGTTTTCAGGCAGAGCTTGTATATACATGCAAAATAATACTGTTTGGGGCACCCATCCTCTCTCGCCTTGAGTAGTGAGTTGCAGATCAGCCACTATTAACTTTTATCATCATTCTCAGTAACTAAGATGTACATAGGACTCATCGTGATAAAAACGCTCCTACTCAATCTTCATTCTCCATTCAGGCTTTAAAAACTAGATAGGTTCTTTTATTCTTGTGTGTTTACTCCTACTACAATAATGCAATGCAGTTTCATACTAAATACAACCATTAGGCAGATTTGATATCAAAGTACATACATGTATAACATTTTTATATGACACAAGCTATATTGGAAACACCACGGTGGAATTTATTAATGTATTGTATGGTAATGTTGCACCATCCAAGAATTTCCCATAAAAATGATGACGAAGTCGTTGATGACGTGATCACTGGCAGCAGACGTTCATAGCATTGTTTGTTACTACTAGAAAGCTTAGGTCGACCGATGAGGCATCGTTTGTTTTGGAATCCCTTTTTATTTTATTACCTTGATGTGATGGTGACTCGATACTGTCTTTAAAATAATAGAGGAAATGAAGAATAAGGAATATATAATCTCTTTACTATAAGCTGAAGATTTATATACGTATTATTTCTCCATTGCCTAACTCAATTACTCAAATGAAAGATTGGACATGTGCATTGTAAAGGTATGTAGTATACAACCATGCACGGGAGAATTTTTATCCAACACATGTCTACGTAACAACGGTTTTGACTTTTTCGATAGAAGCACAAACAAAGGTATGGTGTATGGTAAGTGAGCGCGGCGTCAGTAAGGTGATATTTATCTAAATGCATTCTTCACTGTCTTCTTGAGAAAAGTAAAGATATGCCTACAAAGGGCCATACACAATCTTAATTGTGAGGTTGAATTTCATCTGTAGCATGAATTACAAAACTCTACTCATTTCTCACCTTACAACTGCTACTGCTTGTACTGTCGCACTTCTTCTGAGTCTTTATAATAAAACATTTGTAGCACATGTCCATATTTGAACGCTTTATGATACACACAAAACTTAATGCATTCATATGTAATATTTTAGTACATATCTCTCTGGAATATATTGTCGAGAATGTACAAGATCACAATTCACACTATTCTCATTAATTCTTAAGGTTGTTTCTTGTCTGCACAGCTTTCATACGAGATGCGACGACTCTTGGGCACAACCGAAGGTAACTTTACACATAAATAAGGCCAAATAATATTCAGTTTTCTCCCTCAGTTCAATTTTGAATGAGAATGAGACTACCACAGACAGCAGACGGCTATTGACACATTATTACGTGCACCTTGGCACATAATAGTTATGATGGTATGGCAAATGGCATGTAAATTACTACATGCAGTAGTAGTAGTAGTCGTGAACTACCACATCCATTCATTCTGTAGAACAAAATGACTTTTGGTGCATGTAGTTTGGTTTGAGAAGAAAACACTGCACTCGCGGATGCTGCTACAATAATAAACAACATCTATGAAGATGAATGTGTGTTCATAACAGTTACTGTACTAATTCTGGTACTAAAAACGGTAATGTAAAAGCTGTGCGTAATTGTAAACGGATGAGTCAGCCGGTGCGGTGGCGATGAATATTTATGAGACACTGATTTTCCTAACTTGAATTGAATGAACTAATTCTATAACCGGAGAGATCTACACATGAATTAATGTCAAACGAAGGAAAATGTGAAGGAAGACTAATAAGATCCGTTCATTCCGTCTCCTGCCTCTTGTACACATACTTTGTTATTAAATTGTAATTCCATTTAGGAATACAGAATTCTAAGAACACCACTCTCCACAAGTTTTCCACACAGAGATGAGAAAGTAAGACATGTCTGTGCACCTCTTTAAGGAATCAACTGTAAACTGAAGTTCCTCAGCGATGAGTAATCCTCTTTGTAGGTGTAAATCTCAATACGCTTATAAATCTATTACTTTTCTCATTCTCAACTCCCTGGAATATATCGTTCCTATACTTCAACCACCACGATTGTTTTCATACTTCATGTCATACGCACTCACTCACATACTATAAAGAAAATTAACTTTAAAACAGTTTAGTTTTTCAACAGATGACCAAGCATCGGAAATAGTAGTCAATTCATTGGTAATACTCAGTAATGCTGAACCTTGCCTCTGCAATAGTTCTTTATAAGTTAGGCAAAGGCAAAGTCTGTAGCTTCTAGTCCAAGGTCCATGCAACTATTTAGAATCATATAATAGTCACTCCACCACTTAATATAAGGAGACTACCCGTTGTTCTTAGGCTTAAAGTTCGTCACACACCACGCTACTCTTTCTTCTTGTATATACTAGGGACAAACATCTATACTCTTTTTTCACTACCGGCCCGCTCCTCCTACGTCGCCTTTAACTTGTTTAAGTGTAGTAAGATATTCCTTGCACAAATATACGAAGCTTTACATCTTTTCATATGAAGGCCCATGAGGGACATGAATTAAAGGGATAATAAGGGAAAGAACAAACGAATAATGGACACACTGGAAATGTGTTAGGAATGAATGCATCTTCAGTTACAAGTCTGTGTGCAGTCTTGTCTGTAGAGTCTCACAGCGAGGGAAGATGCAGATGCAACAGAGAGCCAAGCCTTCGCATTCATAAAAAGGGTAGATATAACTATTTATATTAGCTATACATTATACAAGTCTATACTTTATTTTATGTACTACACATACGTATACTAAAAAGTAAGTCTGTAAAGTATACTGAAGATTATGTTGATAGTTACGAGATATGAGAGTTAATAACTTGTATGCATTCTGCTGCGTTTTAGTTATTGAGTCAAATGATTTGCTTACAGTCATAGTAGTAGCAGCAATAGTAGTATATTTCATGTACCTTAAAACCAAACACTATAAACATCAATGGGGATTTTGTAGACAGACAAATGTAAACTATATCTACAGGCTTATACGATACATAAGATGTTGAATTGATATTGTTTTTCATTCATTCATTCATTTTTTCACTTAAAAGTTCTTATGTTGCACTTGCGCCACATTTCTGACTTCATTAATTGTTGTGGCACAATAATAATCATGATTATTACTGAGATTAAAAGATTTTAGTAAATTTTAGGAAACGGGCACTATTAAAACGTATCAGCAATAACTGTACACATGATGTCCGTCTCTTTATGTATGGTAGAAATCAGCAAGGATCTAAACGTACAGACCTATGCATCCTTAAAGCTGCGGTGTCTTTTGTCGATAATAAGTATCACAGTAATATATTATATAGAGATGCAACATTTTTTTATGCTTTTTTAACTCAAAATACTAAAATGAAATAGAATATTTTTCTACATTTTCATGAAAGTTGTACGTACATGTAGGAGTGAACTGACGAGTTATGTTTTATGACGGCACCACTGCCAGTAATAAATCAGGAATGTCTCACAAGGCTCAAATGAGGGCAAGTGGGTAATCTTACACCGCAAAACAAGAGGCAAAGCAACACCTATCACTGAACTGGAACAAAATGGTCCATTTGAGTAGAATCACTTTTGCCGACGATCTTTATGGGTTGGCATTGGTTTGTAATTGCTTTTCTGAAAAGCTAAACCCGTTTTCGTAAAACAAAGTGGATATACATGGAATGAAAAATTAACTTACAGGGAATTCGTTTAGATTTACACGTAATTTAAATGGTGTAGTAGATTTATTATTAGCTCACTACTTTTAATAAGTAAACATTTTCACTTATTGATGAAGGACAGATGTAAATTTTTTTTTCAAAATCCGTGTTTGAATGAGTACGAAATGAAACGATAATTCAATTAAATTCATAATAAAAAAAGAGCAGAACATCAAGTATTTAAGTATCAATCACTAATCTAAATATGATACTAT